>JAXIVJ010004984.1:0-2500 GCA_036785665.1 Chirona hameri
TTGCATGATGGGATCGTAATTGTATTGTCTTATGTGCGCCGTTTTACATAACATCATTATAGTGGCGATCGTTTTATAGATATCGAGAAGAAGAAAAAATAAGAAAAAAACATATAAGTGAAAATTCAACTAAAGGGGCTCCAGTTGTGAATTTCATCATATCCAACAATCAAAACAATAGCTTCTTACCGTATGAAACTATTTTTGACATTCCAAAACAGTATAGGCACACTCCCTTTAATGCAATGCTCTCCAGAATCACAAACCAGACAAATTTTGTCAGCAATCTTGCTCGACAGGATTGCTTGAAATACCTGGCGATTAGAATGAAACATTGCCACATTACCAGTGCATAGTGCACTTAACGAACACCGTGAATTGTGCAGAGATGCTAAAATCGATCTATACCCTCCTACGCTGACCAGCTGGTGCCTCTCCTGCATCGTTTCCACGGCTGTCATAGTGCATGTACAACCCTCACAATCAGCACAGCATCCAATTTATGCATCGAATTTGCCAGTGAAATACGCTCAGCTATGGCACGGGTCGGGGTGTCCGTGCACAAAGATATATGTGGCATGGCTGACGGGTGGTCAGAGTTATTTGGCAGTGCTTCTGTCCGGTCAAATTGGCCTAACGGCTGTTAATGCCCGTCTACGTCACGCTATGATCCAGGGCCTCAGCGATTGCAGGCTGGAAGTCCCCGCTGTCTACCGATTGGTTCTGATGATACAACAGTCTGTTTGTACGAGCACTGTTGGAGGGTAATCAGATGTCCGCTGGCTGAGTGGCCGACCGACTACTGTTCGGTCACAGCGGTGACCGGTTCGGTCACTGTTCGGTCACAGCGGTGACCGGTTCGGTCACTGTCCGGTCACAGTGGTGACCGGTTCGGTCACTGTTCGGTCACAGCGGTGACTATGTAAAGCAGGGGCCCAGCTCGGTGTCGGACCAGGACGATGACTGGGGGTGTGGCCTCAGCAGTGTGGTGAAGGCGAGCATGATGAAGAGGGTTGACCTCAGATCAGCACTGACGATGACTGGGGGTGTGGCCACAGCAGTGTGGTGAAGGCGGGCATGATGAGGAGGGTTGACCTCAGATCAGCACTGACGATGACTGGGGGTGTGGCCACGGCAATGTGGCGAAGGCGGGCATGATGAAGAGGGTTGACCTCAGATCAGCACTGACGATGACTGGGGGTGTGGCCTCAGCAGTGTGGTGAAGGCGGACATGATGAAGAGGGTTGACCTCAGATCAGCACTGACGATGACTGGGGGTGTGGCCTCAGCAGTGTGGTGAAGGCGGGCATGATGAAGAGGGTTGACCTCAGATCCACACTGACGATGACTGGGGGTGTGGCCTCAGCAGTGTGGTGAAGGTGAGCATGATGAAGAGGGTTGACCTCAGATCAGCACTGACGATGACTGGGGGTGTGGCCACAGCAGTGTGGTGAAGGCGGGCATGATGAAGAGGGTTGACCTCAGATCAACGCTGACGATGACTGGGGGTGTGGCCTCAGCAGTGTGGTGAAGGCGGGCATGATGAAGAGGGTTGACCTCAGATCAACGCTGACGATGACTGGGGGTGTGGCCTCAGCAGTGTGGTGAAGGCGGGCATGATGAAGAAGGATGACCTCAGATCAGCACTGACGATGACTGGGGGTGTGGCCTCAGCAGTGTGGTGAAGGCGAGCATGATGAAGAGGGTTGACCTCAGATCAGCACTGACGATGACTGGGGGTGTGGCCACAGCAGTGTGGTGAAGGCGGGCATGATGAAGAGGGTTGACCTCAGATCAGCACTGACGATGACTGGGGGTGTGGCCTCAGCAGTGTGGTGAAGGCGGGCATGATGAGGAGGGTTGACCTCAGATCAACACTGACGATGACTGGGGGTGTGGCCTCAGCAGTGTGGTGAAGGTGAGGGCGGGCATGATGAGGAGGGTTGACCTCAGATCTACACTGACGATGACTGGGGGTGTGGCCACAGCAGTGTGGTGAAGGTGAGGGCGGGCATGATGAAGAGGGTTGACCTCAGATCAACACTGACGATGACTGGGGGGTGTGGCCTCAGCAGTGTGGTGAAGGCGGGCATGATGAGGAGGGTTGACCTCAGATCTACACTGACGGTGACTGGGGGTGTGGCCTCAGCAGTGTGGTGAAGGCGGGCATGATGAGAAGGGTTGACCTCAGATCTACACTGACGATGACTGGGGGTGTGGCTATAGCAGTGTGGTGAAGGTGAGGGCGGGCATGATGAGGAGGGTTGACCTCAGATCAGCACTGACGATGACTGGGGGTGTGGCCTCAGCAGTGTGGTGAAGGCGGGCATGATGAGGAGGGTTGACCTCAGATCTACACTGACGATGACGGGGGGTGTGGCTATAGCAGTGTGGTGAAGGCGGACATGATGAGGAGGGTTGACCTCAGATCAGCACTGACGATGACTGGGGGGTGTGGCCTCAGCAGTGTGGTGAAGGCGGGCATGATGAAGAGGGTTGA
>JAXIVJ010004984.1:10000-20000 GCA_036785665.1 Chirona hameri
TTGGTTAAAAGTCAGTAACTCGCACGGCCGTCGTTTTAACCTAGGTTGCGTATATAGACCTCCTCGACACACCGTAGCCGCCATATCAGCCGACCTCGATTTTCTTGAAACTCAAGTGCAACGCGTGTTTCTTTCGTCCACTGACAATATTGTAATAACTGGCGACCTTAACTGCAACCTTCTAGCGTCCGACAACGATATATGTAAATCAAGATTTAATCAGTTCCTAGACAGCCTGGCCCTGCACCAGCACGTGACTAGTCCCACATACGAGTCTGGATCTCTACTTGATGTGTTTGTGTCCAATACGGGAAACTTTTTGAGTGACGTATCTGTCTGTCCATGTCCCTATAGTGATCACTGTATCATCCAAGCTAAATTGTCCATCCCCAAGCCTCGCCGTAAGCCGATTTTCGTCTCATCTAGGCGCCTACATCGCATTAATATATCGGCTTTTCACGCTGCTCTCAGAGCCACTGACTGGAGTGGAGTGTTCTCACGCGTGGAAGTGTCAGACCAGTGGTCTGCATTCATAAATTGTCTCCTCCCCATCCTCGACCATCACGCACCTCTAAAACGTATCAAAATTCGTAACCCTTCCGCTCCCCCTGTATCTGACACCACTCGCAACCTGATGGCACAGCGTCGCAGACTTCTTGTCCATAGTGGTAGGACCCCTGAGTTCATTGCGCTTAACAAACAGGTCCGTTCTGCCATTCGTCACGACACAAGGCAGGACATCGCCAGGAGAGTGCGTGAGCTGGGTCCTACCACCATATTTCGGAATGTACGTCAAATCATAGCGGGCAAGAAGTCTGCCGACCGCATCGTGCCAGAGGCCACCCCTGACGAGCTAAACCAGTACTTTGTGGGCGTTGGTCCCCGGGTTGCGAGTGAGGTCCGGGCCAGGGGTGAGCCCCCCTCTCTCCCTGTCCGTCTACCTCGTGTCGGCACATGTGCCTTCAAACTACAGCCTATCTCTCTGTCCGCTCTCCGGTCCTTCCTCAACTCAATGGAAAATTCAGGGGCCTGTGGTGCTGACGGCATCTCTATTCAGGTAATAAAGCTTTGCTTTGCTGCTATCGGCTCCGTTTTACTCCATATCATCAATACTAGCCTATCTTCCGGCGAATACCCAGCGCCCTGGAAACATTCCATTATTCATCCAATACACAAAGCCGGCAGCCAGTCCGAAGCTTCCAATTTTCGCCCTATCTCCATTGTATCTGCCTTCCCAAAGCTCATTGAGCGTATTGTGCAACGTCAGCTTTACTCATACATGTCGGATAACCACCTATCGCGACCGACGATTGTCGAGTGCACAAATGAGCCGATTGTAACGAGTCCGCCGACGCGAACTCGCTATGATAAATAGCGCGAGCAAAATATGCATATTTTCGTAATTTGAAATGGTTTAAATTCGATTTTGGTACCAGCGCAGAAACAACTTGTAATATTTGCTTTTGAACTTTGTATCTATTTATTGCATTTGTTTGTACTTGTGAATAGCTTGAACGCCAATTGAATAGCGTGAAGCAACTAACGAACGAACGATTACGACCGATCGACCGATCATCACCAGGCGAACCGAAGGAAACGTTTGGTGAGCGAAACCATGTTCTGATTATTTGTGTGCATTATTTACTATATACTAAATTGGTTTGATGCCGATATCCAAGTCATGGTTACTTTTCAATATTCCTTATTTTTACCTTATTTAATGCATGGTGTTTTTCATGTATGTTTGTGTGTTTTCGCAGAAACCGTTTGAATATATCATGAAAATGGGCTGCACAGGCTATGTCTATTATAAACAGTAAACACCTTAAGTTTGAGTCCAAGTCATGATCATATAATATACGCGTCTCGATCAGCGGTGCCTAACGGTGATGACAGTTTCAAACGCTCACCAATAGCTAGAGCCTAGGAGCCTTATTCAATCCACTGCATTGTCTTTCTTGTTGGTTGCCACATTGTATAAAGCAGACACATATTGATATTCGCCATGTCTGAGGTCACTGCACAGGCAAAACAGAAGCGCAAATATGCACTAGGAAAGCTTACACGAGTTAGGCGTCGAGCACTAGTCATGGTCACTGCCAAGGGCAGCAGGACTGAGTTGCTGAGGGTTATGCCTGAACTTGATGAAGCTTTCTTGAATTTACAAGTTACAAATGATCAATACATTGAAACTCTTAGAGACACTGATGCAGTGGATAAGGCCCAACGCTATCTAGCAGAAGCAGAAAGTCACTATCATGATACAATGGATCAGATAGAAAAGGCATTGGTAGAAAGAAAAGATGAACCAGAATCAATAGTCGATAGCTCGCAATGTTCTTCGAAGTCTCAAATGTCTGAATCGAAAAGGACTGAAATTGCTTTGAAGGTAAAAGAACTGGAGTTAGAGCAGCTCAAGAATCGACATGAACGGGAAAGAAAGGAGGAAGAATTAAAAAGAGCAAATGAACTGGAAGACGCACGGGAGGCGCGAGCAACAGCCGAACTGGAGGCAAAGCTTACACTGGCCGCCGAAAGTGAACTCCAATGGGAGAGGCGAAATGATTTTATAGAGGAGAAGGCTGTTGGGGAGGTGGAAGATGAACTGAGCCGTCCTAAAGTGATGGGAAAATCCCACCCAGCTACTCAAGTCTCCTCTCCTGTCTCCGCTTGTGACCTGCATCAAGCGACAGCGGTAACCGATGGACCGCATTCTAATTATGCTAGCGCTGACAGCAGCTTCTTGAGGAACCTCCCTCGGCTGGAGCTCTCAAAGTTGCGTGGCGCTCCGGGAGAATGGCCGCGGTGGTTTGCTCTGTTTCAAACCCTGGTTGGCAATCAGTCCTCCCTGACAGACACAGAGAAGATGGCGCACCTACAGGGTGCCGTGATTGGCCCGGCGCAAAAAAACGATTGCTGGCATGCTTTATGATGGTCGCCTTTATCGTGCAGCACTGACGGCGTTGGAAGACCGGTATGGCAGGCAGGAGGACATAGTGCATTCGAATATGGCAGCTGTATTCACGTGTCCACCGCCGATCTACTTAGATCCTGAGTCCATGGATCAGTTCCATGCGGCTGTCCACTCGGCTGTTTCAGTCTTGGAAAATCTGGGCTACGAAGGTGACTTGCGAAGCTCCGAGAATCTACACAACGTTGTGAAGAAACTTCCTCCAGAACTGAAGAAAGAGTGGGGGCAGTACGTGCTCGATCTAGAGCCAGCCAGGCCGACGTTGTTAAATCTCGATGTTTGGTTGCGCCGACAAGTGCGAGTGGCCATTAACTACGCAGCAGTGGCGCCAGAAGATAACAGGCTCGGTAGGACAAACAGGCACGATATCAAAGTCACACCTATTCGGAGAGCTGCTCTCAGCACGGAGGTGGCAAGCTATAGTGGGACCTGCATATCCTGTGGAGGGCAGCATCAAGTGGACGCATGCCCCCTGTTTCTGGAGAAGGATGTTAACAAGAGAGTTGAGTTTGTGATCGCATCAGACATCTGCTTCTACTGTCTGAAAGGGGGACACAAAGCGCGCCATTGCAGAACAGCTAAGCAGTGTGGAATTGATGGCTGCAGGATGCGTCACAATCATTTACTGCACGGAAGCCAGAGAGTGAGCCGTTACACCCCATTTACCGAGACACACCGAACTGAACAAGCGACTGACAGCCTTAGCACCCGAGTTATCGCGGCTGCGTCCAAAACAGGTCACAATGCTACTACGCTGCTACAGGTTGTACGGGTGAAGGTTCTGGGTAAGGAAGGACGGTCAAGAATAGTTAACGCCCTTCTCGACCCCGGAGCTCAAACATCTCTTTGCTGCGAAGAAGTTCTCCGGGACCTGAAGATAACTGGCGAGGAGCAAGGACTCCAACTCCAGACGGTCAGGGGTTGCGGAACAAAGCAGAATTCCCAGAGAGTGGCATTGACCCTGCTTCCGACGCATGACACGCGCGCGAAACCTATCTTCGTTCCGGAAGTGTTCTCCGTACCTGAGTTGTATGTTCAGACCCCTAGCCTTGAAAGACGCAAGCAAAGCTGGGACCATATCCGAGACCTTAACATAGCCGGCTACAACGGGCAGAAGGTTGAGCTTCTTCTGGGCGCCAACATTATCGAGGTGGTGCTTCAACAGGAGTGGGCAAACCTGGAGAGCCGGTTGCTGTCAAAACAGCGTTCGGTTGGGCACTCACGGGTTCTCTACAGAGCTTCGTCCCAGAACATGTAAGACAAGTCATGTTTGTGCGCAGAACGACGTCAGAAGAGGCGCCTGGTCAACTCCAAGAATGGTGGAGCACTGAATCTTTTGGAACAAAGTATGATTGTGAGTCTTCCATGTCCACTGAAGACAGACGAGCTCTGAGGATTTTAGAAGAGACAACCAGGAAGGTCGGAGACCGGTACGAGGTGGGACTACTGTGGAAAACAGATAATGTGAGCATGCCGAACAACTACAATGCAGCCCTCCGTCGCTTAATTTCAACAGAGAGAAGTATCTGTAAGCAACCAGAGAAAGCGGCAGCATATGAAGAAGTGCTGATGGGATATGTAAGAAAGGGTCACGCACGTCGGTTAACAAGTGAGGAAGCTGCTCATAACAATGCGAAGACGTGGTTCCTGCCACATCACGGAGTATCGAACCCGAACAAGGAGAAGGTACGCGTAGTCTTCGATGCGGCTGCGCCCTGCAAAGGAACTTCTCTGAATGACAATCTTCTTACAGGCCCTGACCTGTTGCAGAACCTGGTGGGAATACTTATGCGTTTCCGTGAAGAACGAGTCGCTTTAATGGCTGACATAACTGAAATGTTCCACCAAGTAAGGGTGCGACAGGAAGACCAACCAGCACTCACGTTTTTATGGAGAAACTGCGACACATCTGAGCCACCTGACCACTATCGGATGCTTGTAACTATCTTCGGTGCTCGATGCAGCCCAGCAGCGGCAAGCTACGTTCTTCAGAGAACTGCTGACGATCACCGGGATAGCACCGCCAGCTTTGATGGCGCTGCTGCAGCTGTACGTAACAGTTTTTATATGGACGATTTCCTTCATTCCGAGAAAACAGTTGATAAAGCCAAAAACATAAAGGAGGGGGTGACACAACTCGTGAGTAAAGGAGGATTTGTTTTAACTAAGTGGGTGAGCAGCCATCCAGACGTTCTCGGAAATTCGCAATTCTGCACCTCCGACATACCCAGCGTAGACCTCTTACGCCATAAGCAAGGTCGGGAGAGGGCATTAGGCTGTGTTTGGATACCTCAAGAAGATATCATTGGAGTCAAGAATCGCGTCACCGAGGTCCCAGAGACGAAACGGGGGGTGCTCCGTCGCGTGTCTATGATCTTTGATCCACTTGGGATTGTTGCTCCTTACACACTTCGTGCCAAAGTGCTTGTGCAGCGCCTGTGGTCACTGAAATATGAATGGGATGAGAAGTTGCGGGGGAGAGAACTTCACGAATTTCGTTTGTGGACGGCGGAGCTCTCCCATCTCGAAAACATCCGCATCCCTCGCTGCTACAAGGCGAACATGTCGAGAGAACCCGATGAATATGAGCTTCATATATTTTGTGATGCTTCGGAGGCAGCGTTCGGGGCCGTGGCGTACGTCAGGATGACGACTGAAGCTTTTGAGGATGAGCAGCAGACAGCTACGTGTTCTTTTATAATGGCGAAGACTCGACTAGCGCCGCTAAAACAGCTTACCATAGCTCGACTGGAGCTTCAAGCGGCGGTCCTTGCCTGTAGACTAGCCGCGTCCGTCAAACAGTCAATAACGTACAAGTTCTCTCGCTGTTTGTACTGGACAGACAGCAAAATCGTACTGGCTTATATCCGGCACGAGAGCCGTCGCTTTCATACGTTTACGGCGAACCGTGTTGCAGAAATACATGATTTGTCAGATCGTGATGAATGGCATCACATTCCTGGGCGACTGAATCCAGCGGACGCCTGCTCCCGTGGTGCTTCTGGGGCCACGTGCAGTGATCTTTCTTCATGGTGGGAAGGTCCCGAATTCTTAAGAAAGGCGCAGCAGATGTGGCCGTCACAGAACAGGCCGCCACCGGACCTCGATTCCGCTGATCCAGAGGTGAGGCATTCGCCACATGTTCTGAGCATCCATGTATACCAGTCGGTATTGCCTGATCCCGCGCGGTTTTCTTCATGGCGCAAATATAAGAGAATAGTGGCATGGGTAAATAGATTCATTGATAACTTGAAGGCAACTGTTAGGAAGGGTAAGATCATTTTAACTCCTCTGAACGGTCGAGAAATGGACGCTGCAAGTATTTTGATCTTGAAAGATACACAGAGAAAGTCCCACTTAGAAGATATAAACATGGTAGCATCGACTGGTTCGGTGCGTTCGTCGAGCCGGTTGTTGGATTTATCACCATTTTTGGATGACAAAGGACTGCTACGATCTGGCGGCCGTCTTTCCCACGCTCCCGTTCCGGAAGAAACTCGGCATCCAGTCATCTTGGGTAGCAATGATGAAGTGACCCGTCTGATTATACATGATGCACACAAACGAGCGTTGCATGCTGGAGTGGATCACACGCTAAGTAACCTTCGTAGCCAATATTGGATACCGAAAGCCAGAGCTACTGTGAGGCGCGAACTGCACACTTGCGCCTTCTGTCGTAATCGGAGAGCGAGGCCCTCAGCCGAAGATGTCAGACCTGCCACGTTATAGATTTGACACGACGCGTCCCTTCCACTGCGCCGGCTTGGACTTCTTCGGCCCATTGCAAGTCAAAAGGTTCCGGAAGACTGAGAAACGTTGGGTCCTCCTGATAACCTGTTTAAGTACCAGAGCTTTACACTTAGAACTGGTGGAGTCATTGGACGCTAACAGTTTCTTAATGGGTCTGAGACGCTTCTTCGGGCGCCGAGGCAAGCCGTCCGTTATTTACTCTGACAACGGGACTAACATCGTCGCTGGCGAGAAGGAGCTGAGAGGCCTAATCAAAGAGTGGAATCAGTCTCAGATTCTGGACGCGTTAAGTCAAGATCACATCGAGTGGCACTTCAACCCTCCTACGGCGAGCCACATGGCTGGCGTATGGGAGCGCCTGGTCGCTTCTGCGAAGAAAGCTCTGCGAGTTGTACTGGGCAATCAGGTTGTCTCAGAAGAGGTACTTTCGACAGCGCTGGTAGAGGTTGAAAGTGTCCTAAACGGTCGGCCAATAACATACTGCAGTGGCGACGTAAGAGACCCAGAACCTCTGACCCCACGTCACTTCCTGCTTGGATGTCCAGAGACGTCTCTAGCGCCGGGAACGTTCAACGATTCAGAATTGCTGAGTAAGAAGAGGTGGCGGCACGCGCAAGTGCTCGCAGATCATTTCTGGCGAAGATGGAGGAAAGAGTACGTGCCTACTCTGATACGCCGTGAGAAGTGGGCCCGAGACTCTGAGAACCTGCAGGTAGGGGACGTCATCCTGATGGTGGATGACCAAGCCCCGCGGGGATACTGGCCTCTGGCGACCGTCACGCGCGCTATACCGGGCGATGATGGCCGCGTCCGCTCAGTGGAACTTAAAACTGGAAACGGCTTGACCTACCGCCGCCCAGTGAACAAGGTGTGCATCCTTGAAAGGATTGAGTAAGCATTTACGGAACTGAATGCTCGTAATCACGAATCACATCTCACTGACACATGTGTAGGCACTCACAGATAGGAATACACACATAAAACCACAATCTATAGCCTGTGCAGCCCGTCAGCCCGTCGGCCATCCGGCCAGAGCGCTTCCTCTGCCCGACTGTTGCTGGGTGGGATGACGACATCACAGCCCGTGTGTCTGCTCAACATCACGAGGCGCCCGACGAGGGCGGCTGTCACAAGGCTTCAGCCAGCTCGCAATGATGTCGGGCCTCATTGCCTGAACACGACCAACGGACTGTGACGACTGGCAACAGATTTGAAGGGACAAGCATGAGGACAGTGGGGATTGTGGACACGAACATGACGACGCTCCCGAAAGTACTGACACGGAATGTGAAGTGAGTGTGTTGCAAGTGAGCATCCTTGCAAGGGAGCATCCTGTACATATAGTGAATATACCTTGAGGATGTTGTTTGCATCCCAGGCCAGCAATCCATGAACAATAGGTGGAACAGTCGCGAGTGTGGCTGATGTTGTGTTCCACTGTAGACGGAACACTGGCGGGGAGGATATCGCGACCGACGATTGTCGAGTACACAAATGAGCCGATTGTAACGAGTCCGCCGACGCGAACTCGCTATGATAAATAGCGCGAGCAAAATATGCATATTTTCGTAATTTGAAATGGTTTAAATTCGATTTTGGTACCAGCGCAGAAACAACTTGTAATATTTGCTTTTGAACTTTGTATCTATTTATTGCATTTGTTTGTACTTGTGAATAGCTTGAACGCCAATTGAATAGCGTGAAGCAACTAACGAACGAACGATTACGACCGATCGACCGATCATCACCAGGCGAACCGAAGGAAACGTTTGGTGAGCGAAACCATGTTCTGATTATTTGTGTGCATTATTTACTATATACTAAATTGGTTTGATGCCGATATCCAAGTCATGGTTACTTTTCAATATTCCTTATTTTTACCTTATTTAATGCATGGTGTTTTTCATGTATGTTTGTGTGTTTTCGCAGAAACCGTTTGAATATATCATGAAAATGGGCTGCACAGGCTATGTCTATTATAAACAGTAAACACCTTAAGTTTGAGTCCAAGTCATGATCATATAATATACGCGTCTCGATCAGCGGTGCCTAACGGTGATGACACCACCTGTTCTCCTCATCCCAGCACGGGTTCCGCTCCCTGCTCTCTACTGAGACCGCCCTTCTGACTGTTTCTGATCACATCCTCTCGGCTATTGACCACCAGGAACTCACCCTTCTCTGTCTCCTCGATTTATCCAAGTGCTTCGATGTCATCGACCATTCTATGCTCCTCTCTAAACTACGTACATATAACATCGATCCCACCTGGTTTACATCATACCTCTGCGGTCACACTCAGTCTGTCTGTACGGCTGATGGGAGTGGGAACCTTCATTTCTCCAGGCCTCTCCCCAACTCTATCGGAGTTTTTCAAGGCTCGTCTCTTGGGCCTTTACTTTTTCAAATATTCGCTAACGATATGTGCCTGTTCGCGGGGATGCTCATGTGGTCCAGTACGCTGATGACACTCAAATTTTGTTATCCGGCAAAAAACACCAACTCAATGATCTGGTCAGTAAATTGGAGGACACCCTGAGTGCACTTGATACCTGGTTTCACTCTCATGGTCTCAAAGTAAATACAAGCAAGACCGAATTAATAGCGTTCGGATCCCGCCAAAATTGTCGCGACCTTTACCCTGTTGCTGTTCAGTGCCGCGAAAACATAGTACAAGAGAGCCCATACGTCAAAAATTTAGGTGTTCTGTTTGATAAGCACTTCACATGGGACTCACACGTGTCTTCCCTGGTAAAAAAATGTAGTGGTATCCTCATTGGGCTATCGCACGTGCGGCACAGCATCCCCCGCGAGCTGTTGCCACTTCTTGTAAATGCCTTGGTCGTTTCACACGTTCGGTACTGTTTAGCAGTATTTGGCAATGGCTCGCAGAGGAACATACAACGCCTTGACAAAATTCTAAATTTTGCCCTTCGTGTCATATCTGGCAAACGTAAATTTGATCACATCTCTGACGTGCGAGCTGAGCTTGGCTGGCCCACTGCCCAGCAGCTATACAGACAGCACTCCCTAAATCTACTACACAAAATTCGAAACACCGGGGAACCACAGGCTCTTGCTTCCCAGCTTCATGTCAATTCTGATCTCCGCTCCCGCTCTACGCGACAGAACTCTGACCTGGCCCTTCCACGCGTGAGGACAGAGGCTGGCAAGCGCCGATTTCTATATCATGTTGTGCAAAATTACAATGAGCTGCCTTTAGCGACACGTCACTCAGCCATGCCCGCATTCAAAAGAGCGATACAGAACATGCCTCAA
>JAXIVJ010004984.1:25000-77846 GCA_036785665.1 Chirona hameri
AGCCAGAGTGAGGAGATGTGAGCCGTAGCGAGTCAGCTGTATGATGCATGGCCATGTGAGTGAGCCAGAGTGATGAGATGTGAGCCGTAGCGAGTCAGCTGTATGATGCATGGCCATGTGAGTGAGCCAGAGTGATGAGATGTGAGCCGTAGCGAGTCAGCTGTATGATGCATGGCCAGGTGAGTGAGCCAGAGTAATGAGATGTGAGCCGTAGCGAGTCAGCTGTATGATGCATGGCCATGTGAGTGAGCCAGAGTAATGAGATGTGAGCCGTAGCGAGTCAGCTGTATGATGCATGGCCATGTGAGTGAGCCAGAGTAATGAGTTGTGAGCCGTAGCGAGTCAGCTGTATGATGCATGGCCATGTGAGTGAGCCAGAGTGATGAGATGTGAGCCGTAGCGAGTCAGCTGTATGATGCATGGCCAGGTGAGTGAGACAGAGTAATGAGATGTGAGCCGTAGCGAGTCAGCTGTATGATGCATGGCCATGTGAGTGAGACAGAGTAATGAGATGTGAGCCGTAGCGAGTCAGCTGTATGATGCATGGCCATGTGAGTGAGCCAGAGTGATGAGATGTGAGCCGTAGCGAGTCAGCTGTATGATGCATGGCCAGGTGAGTGAGCCAGAGTGATGAGATGTGAGCCGTAGCGAGTCAGCTGTATGATGCATGGCCATGTGAGTGAGCCAGAGTGATGAGATGTGAGCCGTAGCGAGTCAGCTGTATGATGCATGGCCAGGTGAGTGAGACAGAGTAATGAGATGTGAGCCGTAGCGAGTCAGCTGTATGATGCATGGCCATGTGAGTGAGCCAGAGTGATGAGATGTGAGCCGTAGCGAGTCAGCTGTATAATGCATGGCCAGGTGAGTGAGCCAGAGTGATGAGATGTGAGCCGTAGCGAGTCAGCTGTATGATGCATGGCCATGTGAGTGAGCCAGAGTAATGAGATGTGAGCCGTAGCGAGTCAGCTGTATGATGCATGGCCAGGTGAGTGAGACAGAGTAATGAGATGTGAGCCGTAGCGAGTCAGCTGTATGATGCATGGCCATGTGAGTGAGACAGAGCAATGAGATGTGAGCCGTGGCGAGTCAGCTGTATGATGCATGGCCATGTGAGTGAGACAGAGTAATGAGATGTGAGCCGTAGCGAGTCAGCTGTATGATGCATGGCCATGTGAGTGAGACAGAGTAATGAGATGTGAGCCGTAGCGAGTCAGCTGTATGATGCATGGCCAGGTGAGTGAGACAGAGTGATGAGATGTGAGCCGTAGCGAGTCAGCTGTATGATGCATGGCCAGGTGAGTGAGACAGAGTGATGAGATGTGAGCCGTAGCGAGTCAGCTGTATGATGCATGGCCAGGTGAGTGAGCCAGAGTGATGAGATGTGAGCCGTAGCGAGTCAGCTGTATGATGCATGGCCATGTGAGTGAGCCAGAGTGATGAGATGTGAGCCGTAGCGAGTCAGCTGTATGATGCATGGCCAGGTGAGTGAGACAGAGTGATGAGATGTGAGCCGTAGCGAGTCAGCTGTATGATGCATGGCCAGGTGAGTGAGACAGAGTGATGAGATGTGAGCCGTAGCGAGTCAGCTGTATGATGCATGGCCATGTGAGTGAGCCAGAGTAATGAGATGTGAGCCGTAGCGAGTCAGCTGTATGATGCATGGCCAGGTGAGTGAGACAGAGTGATGAGATGTGAGCCGTAGCGAGTCAGCTGTATGATGCATGGCCATGTGAGTGAGCCAGAGTAATGAGATGTGAGCCGTAGCGAGTCAGCTGTATGATGCATGGCCAGGTGAGTGAGCCAGAGTGATGAGATGTGAGCCGTAGCGAGTCAGCTGTATGATGCATGGCCAGGTGAGTGAGACAGAGTGATGAGATGTGAGCCGTAGCGAGTCAGCTGTATGATGCATGGCCAGGTGAGTGAGACAGAGTGATGAGATGTGAGCCGTAGCGAGTCAGCTGTATGATGCATGGCCATGTGAGTGAGCCAGAGTGATGAGATGTGAGCCGTAGCGAGTCAGCTGTATGATGCATGGCCAGGTGAGTGAGACAGAGTGATGAGATGTGAGCCGTAGCGAGTCAGCTGTATGATGCATGGCCATGTGAGTGAGCCAGAGTGATGAGATGTGAGCCGTAGCGAGTCAGCTGTATGATGCATGGCCATGTGAGTGAGCCAGAGTGATGAGATGTGAGCCGTAGCGAGTCAGCTGTATGATGCATGGCCAGGTGAGTGAGCCAGAGTGATGAGATGTGAGCCGTAGCGAGTCAGCTGTATGATGCATGGCCAGGTGAGTGAGACAGAGTGATGAGATGTGAGCCGTAGCGAGTCAGCTGTATGATGCATGGCCATGTGAGTGAGCCAGAGTGATGAGATGTGAGCCGTAGCGAGTCAGCTGTATGATGCATGGCCAGGTGAGTGAGCCAGAGTGATGAGATGTGAGCCGTAGCGAGTCAGCTGTATGATGCATGGCCAGGTGAGTGAGACAGAGTGATGAGATGTGAGCCGTAGCGAGTCAGCTGTATGATGCATGGCCATGTGAGTGAGATAATGTGCAGAGCGGTTTGTTTTGATGTGTTTATTGTTTTTGTGTGAATAAATTAGCCCTTGATCGGTGGGACAAATGAGAGAGAGAAAAATCATGCAAAGTTTAATTAATGTCAAAGTGAAAATTTAGAAGTATATAGTAGCAAATGTGGATGGTCAAGAACACTACTGTTCCACTTGTACGTATCAACAATGAACCTACGTCTATAATACATATGGAAAACAACACAGAAGAGCTGGCTCACGGTTCAAAGATAAATGTATCCTTCACCTCGCTATCGCCAGGAACACACATGCAGCAGTCGCCAATTTTCGTATACATGTCACCTTCGTGCTTTGGATCCACACGGCGGCCCGCGACACCCTGTCGGTATTGCCAAGCAGATGGCCAGTTACAGATGAGTGCTCTCCTGTGCTTTATGTTGTGCTCTCTATTGTGCTCCTGTGTTTGTGGTGTTCCCGGCAGAGACGTACCACCCCACCAGACCAGACCAGACCAGACCAGACCAGACCAGACCAGACCAGACCAGACCAGACCAGACCGCTCTGTACGTCCTCCATTCACACCAGCCCGGTCTCAGCTGGCCAGCGAGAGACTGGCTGTCTTTGGTCACGGCCCGGTCTCTGCTGGCCAGCGACAGACTGGCTGTCTTTGGTCACCAGCCCGGTCTCAGCTGGCCAGCGACAGACTGGCTGTCTTTGGTCACGGCCCGGTCTCAGCTGGCCAGCGACAGACTGGCTGTCTTTGGTCACGGCCCGGTCTCAGCTGGCCAGCGACAGACTGGCTGTCTTTGGTCACCGGCCCGGTCTCAGCTGGCCAGCGAGAGACTGGCTGTCTTTGGTCACGACCCGGTCTCAGCTGGTCAGCGACAGACTGGCTGTCTTTGGTCACGGCCCGGTCTCAGCTGGCCAGCGAGAGACTGGCTGTCTTTGGTCACGGCCCGGTCTCAGCTGGCCAGCGAGAGACTGGCTGTCTTTGGTCACGACCCGGTCTCAGCTGGTCAGCGACAGACTGGCTGTCTTTGGTCACGGCCCGGTCTCAGCTGGCCAGCGAGAGACTGGCTGTCTTTGGTCCCGGCCCGGTCTCAGCTGGCCAGCGAGAGACTGGCTGTCTTTGGTCACGACCCGGTCTCAGCTGGCCAGCGAGAGACTGGCTGTCTTTGGTCACGGCCCGGTCTCAGCTGGCCAGCGAGAGGCTGTCTGTCTTTGGTCACGGCCCGGTCTCAGCTGGCCAGCGAGAGACTGGCTGTCTTTGGTCACGGCCCGGTCTCAGCTGGCCAGCGAGAGGCTGTCTGTCTTTGGTCACGGCCCGGTCTCAGCTGGCCAGCGAGAGACTGGCTGTCGTTGGTCACGGCCCGGTCTCAGCTGGCCGGCCACAGGCTGGCTGTCTGGCCAATACTGTATAGTTGGGGCACAGCGAGAGCATTCAGCTTTAGCCGGAACCACCGCTATGGTTGGCTATGGTTCCGTATTTGTTGCTCCGTGACCACATCAAAGCTATCGTCGGGCCGTCCCCGCCAGCTGCCTGCCACGTCACCGCGGGGTCAAGGCTGCCGGGCTTCTCAGTAGCTCCCGTGACGTCACGCTTACGTCACGGTGCCGTGGGCTGATGACGTTACTCTGCCGGTCTGGCGACGTCAGAGGATGGGGTCGTTTTTGTTTCCTAACCCAGACGGACGCGGAGACGGATGGAGAGAGGAAATGGTGGCCTGCATCGGGTCACGCCACGTGTGTTGCGTCAGTCTTGGAGTGTCATGGCGGCGGTGGTTCCGGAACTGCATCCGTGTGGTTGTTAATGCTGTGCAGAATGCAACAATCGTATCCTGTAAGGACTGCGAAACATGACGCACTGACACATTTATGTATATTTATGCATGTGTTCATATCTATGTGGGGTTAGATAGTTTGGTTCAATACTAAGTTTGTCAGACCGTTCAAGGCTTGCAGTCGTCAGATACACTGAGGTGATTTACGCTCCATATCGCGAGCATTGATACGCTCAAAAAGCACATCAGGATGGATGGGTCAAGACGGAAATCAGTGTTTGTAAGACTCAACCAAAAGTGTGAGGAATTCCGTCGCCCTGGTACTTAAAGGGAAATAATGACCTTTTGATTTTGCTGGCAACAATTGTTTTGGCTACCGTTATGGTATTAAAATGGTGTGATCTAGATTTAAGAATTAAATACAATTATTCCCTAATTCAAAGTTGGAAATTTGTAAAATTAAAAATTAAAATTAAAATTAAAATTAAAAACCTACATATACTTCTTAGGGAGTTCATGATCGGTATTTTCCCTCCACTATTGGAAAGCGACACATCTGGCGCTTTTGTATTAATATGTTCAACGTTGTTGAATGGTCACTTCTAAACAAATCGCCAACACTAAATAGGTCGCCGTCAATGTATATCGATGAGCTTCCGATTTAATTGCCAGTTTTTGTAAATTGTTTGTTAATTTTTTGGGGGAAAAATGATAATTTTTCACGATAATATAAAGCATAATGGTATCTACAGCCAGAGACAAACTATACAAAACTCCTAATGTTGAAAATAAATTAAGCAATTTTCACAAATTGATGGTTGCAACCACTAACTAGGCCGCCGTTATATGCATCAGTTAACTGCTAATTTGGTTACCTTTGTATTCGATGGTTGTTGATTGTAGAGGATCGTCGGGGATATAATCACAACAAGCAGAACGCAAAATACATTTTCCACTCCATTGCGTGAAAAGGCAATACGGGAAAAGCCCGCAGTTTGATGAGGACCAAAGTACTTGCAAGTACCGGTTCGTTAAAAAATGTCGAACGATTATCAACATGAATTTGAAATATCTTTCGGTAGGAAAGTGTTTATGCAAAATGTGATGAATTTACAATATATTTTAGTCTCGTCTGTCGATTTCAAGTAATAACTCCATTTTTGTGGGAAGTCATTATTTCCCTTTAACTAAATAAATGCTGCCGTATGTTCCACTTCCGTCCTGCGTGATAGCCAGGAGGTACCGTAATATAGCTGCCATTCACTATATATACTATGTGCGGAACCGCAGCCCGGCAGCGGCTGAGGTTAGTGACCCCCGTCACCATCGCCTCGGCGTGGCAACAGTCCACCAGCCAACAATGACAGGTCACGCTGAGATACTCAGACCGGCGCGTCTGGCCCACCCCGCCTGACCCCGCGCCTCCGCCTCCACCCCCGCCTCCGCCTGTCCCCCGCCCCCGCCTCCACCCCTGCCTCCGCCTGTCCCCCGCCCCCGCCTCCACCCCCGCCCCCGCCTGTCCCCCGCCCCCGCCTCCACACCCGCCCCTGCCTCCGCCTGTCCCCCCACCCCCGCCTCCGCCTGTGCCCCGCCCCCGCCTCCACCTTTCCCCGCACCCGCCTCCGCCTGTCCCCCGCCCCCGCCTCCGCCTGTCCCGGCCCCCGCCCCGCCTGTGCCCCCGCCCCCGCCCCACCTGTGCCGCTGTAACGCGCCACAGACGGATCCCCGCAGCGAACATCTCACCGGACAGTGGCAACGTCAGGCAACGCCAAGAGAGGGGGAGACGCCCAACGCATCCACTGGCGGGCGAGCCAGCAGCATCACAAGGACAACAAACTACTGTACTAACTTCTGCTAACGAACTCCTGTACTGCTACTAACTCTCAGACAGTACTAATCAAACTCCCGAAAAGATATGAATGGCCCATCTCAGGACTCTTATCGTGTACGATTCTGATTCCCCCCCCCCCCCCCCGAAATTCCGTCACTGAGCGCGCCCCTGCTCCGCTGACACCTGCGGGCCGCCCGGGGCAGCGAGACAGTTTTGCGGTGTTTATTTGTGCGAGTCTGGCGGAGGGCCAACACTGCGGCCATTGCACGACAACGCGACGGCTGTCGCCGCCGACATACCGCTAAACGTCTCCGCGTCTCCGCGTCTCTGCGCCTCCTCGGCCCGGAGCGGCTCGGAGCGGTGCCCGAGGCAGTTTGGCCCCCGGCGCGGGCGGGTCGCGACCTTCGCGGCGCGTGCCAATCAGTGGCGCGGACCGGTCCATTTTCAGTCGGAGGGGAGGACAGGAACGACGGCGGTGACGTCGGAGGAGAGGAGGGAGGTAGGAAGTTCCGACGGAGGGCAGCTGACGAAAGTAGCGCGCGGGTCGCGACGAGCGGAGAGTTCTGGGTCGAGGATTGCACTAGTCTGCAGCGTGATGTGCTCTACTGAGATGAAAATGTTCACGGAATGCAATTAAATATCGCGGATATTTTTTGGTTTGCAAAACAAAATACACAGAAAACATAACTTCGGAAATTCGACTTAAAGTGGACGTATTGCAACATGTGGTTCGCTGGGTTCTGGACTTTGTGGATCACTGACCTTGAACATTATTAGTGACAAGTTAACGATCAATGGGTATCTTGCAGGGGCGTATTTAGAAATCCGTCAAGGGGGGACAAAGCCCTCAAGAGGGCGCCAAACCCCCAAATAAGGGCGCCTCTTTTTGGGGCAAGAAGTACCCCCATTTTTTTCTCCCCGCGGATTTGGGCCAGTCACCTTATTTTGGTATTCGAACTTAAATTCACTTAAAATTCACACAAAAAAAATGTTGATTGTTTTCCGAAAACAAATGTTATTTTTATTTGTGCGGGTCAACACCCCAAAATTTTATGGGGAGATAAAATCTATGGGGAGATAAAAATGACAAAGTTAAGCGAACAAAAATTATTCAAGGGCGCGAGGATGACGGATTAGAAATGATTGACGTTAGTAGCTTTATTAAAGGTATGAAGGTAACATGGCTAAGAAGACTGAATCAATCACAACACGACTGGTCCACTATATTACGGAAAAAACTGCCCCCCATTCAAGAACTGCTAACATACGGCACGAAAGCTCTCAAAAAAGTTAGAAATAATATACAAAATCCTTTTTGGAAAGAGGTAATTAAAGCCTGGAGCGATTATTGTGCATTAAGTCAACCTCGTAATAATCAAATATTAACAGAAAAACTTTGGTTTTCCAATGCATCAAAATTTAATGCGTGTATAATAAAAACGTGGGATAGCAAAGGACTAAGATTTGTTGCAGACCTTATAAATAATACAACAGGAACACTATATACAAAAGACGAGTTAGAAGTTGTGTATGGCATTCGTATGACATTTCTTTGATATACGTCCCTTATAAGAAGTCTTCCAAGTATCGTTAAGGAGACGAATTATAAATCACTAATAGTATATCCTCTTATACCGCACAAAATAAGCTTAGTAAATAGTAATGCTAGAATATCACGGCTAGCATATAAGGAATATATTTCATGTCTAAGAAACAAATACGAAAAATCACAGAAAAACTTGCAAGATAAGTGGATGAGAGATGTCGGTCATTTCCGCCCTGGAACCATGTTAGATATAAGTAATGTTACTAAAAATACCTATATTCAAGCATTTCATTTTCGTTTAGTTTCGAGGATTATGGCAACCAACAAATTTGTACACATCATCGGCAAAGCTGAAGACGACCTATGGTCGTTTTGTTCTGCCCATGTGGAAACTCTGTACCATCTATTCTGGGAGTGCATGGAAGTTCAAACCTTTACTACAACAACTGCACACATCCTTAGATTTAACTTCGGTTTCGTTTCCCACACAAGTAAAAAAACATGGTTTTTCCCAAATTTGGATGAGTGTGAAGATATTCAAATACTTATAAACTCGATAGCAAAGATGACTATATATAGCGCCAGACATAATAATTGTAAACCATCAATACAGCAATTCGTGAATACTCTTAAATTAGAGGCCGACAAGGAGTTCCATTCAGCTAGATTAGCTGGTAACATAACTGAATTCCATGGCAAATGGAAGCAGTTGAAGTCAATTCCGTTAATACATATGATTGATATTGCAACAACATAACACAATATTAAGTACAAAAACAAATAATTATAATACAATACTACATAGTAATAAATGTAGTATTACACAATATAGTATACTAACATATATTAATACCATACAACAAAGTATAATAACATAGTAATACCATACAAACCACATTATTGCAACAACATAACACAATATTAAGTACAAAAACATATAATTACAATGCAATACTACATAGCAATACATATAGTATTATACAATATAGTATAATAACATACATTAATACCATACAACAAAGTACAGTAACATAACAATACCATACAAACCATATTATTCAATATAGTATAATAACATATACTACAATATAAAATAATACCATAAAAATACAGCATACACGCCTCCGCCTTCCGGCATTCTGCCTCCGGCCCGTCCTTCCCAGGCCGCCCCAAAGCACCGCATGCTGCGGCTGCTGCTGCTGCTGCTGCTGCTGCCGCTGCCGCCGCCGCGGCTGCTGTCGTTGCTGCCGCCCCCGACCGTTGCGCTTGCCCAGTGTGCCGATGCGATAGCTTATACTTATAGTGAACTAGACGCCTGATTGGTTGCGAGCGTCGTTCGGGTGGGCTGGTATGTAATGCTGTGTAGGATGATGCGTTTTTGTAATATTTCGGAAGATATTTTGTAATCTTTTTTTGAAACTGTTGATGTGGAAGCGTGAAGCGGGTGTTGTGATTGTGTGCTTTGTTTTTTGTATGTAAATACACCACCGGAGGGAGCCGGATAAAGTGAGAAAAAAAAAATTGAAAAACCGAGATAACCATTTTAAAGAAAATGTTATTTCCTGTCTTTGGACGTTTTTATTTGCAACTTGCTTTAAAACTATTGTTTACGATTTTTACAACATTTATCGTTTTTCCACCAAAAATGTCATGACATGACGTCATTAAAACGTCATTATCTCCCAAAACACTGTATCAATGTCATTTAAATTTGTTAAGAAGCCGTCGAATTGATGCAGCATAAGGTACTGAAAGTTTCACAATCATATATATCATGGTGTTCAAGTTATTGAGAAAATCCGGGAGGGGGGCAGATTCTCCCCCCCCCCCCCCCCCCCCCCCCAGCGGGGCGCGGGTTAAATGTTGCCGGGGCTGCTTGAATTGCATTTAATCACTCGAGAAAAAACTTCCGTTTCATAAAGTTTTCTCCTAAGATCATTATTGTTCACGTTCAGTGGAGGGAACGCATACTTGTATTGAATGCCCCCCATCCCCCACACACCCCACCAAGATTCCTGTGAGGAGGGGCATTTCCCCCTGATGCTCCCCCCCCCCCCCCCCTGGACCGCCAGTGCCGTCGGCGAAAGGTGTTGTTGAGCAGGATAAATTATAAAAATAGCAAAATAACAAAGAAGTTAAGGAAAAGAAATTAATACAATAAATCGATAACTTAAATTAACTGTTCTTTCCACTTGATGATATTCTTGAATATGTTTTAACCGTGGAATTCGTCGAATTGACCAGGATTTATAAACAAATAACACAAAACAAAAATTGAAATTAAAAGACACACCAAAATCAAAATTATGGCAATAAAGCAAAGTCATGTCTTCTCCATTCATGAATGGGATAGAGCAAAACTGAGGAATGCTCGTGGTAAAGCACAACACCTTAGTTAAAGAAGTGGATGACAAATAGCCAATTTTGCACTCGGGCCAGCCAAAATCCACCCACCCCGTTCGGCACCTGGCCTGGGTGTGGCACCTGACCTGAGGGCGGTACCTGGGTTGAAGGCGGCACCTGGCCTGAAGGTAGCATGGCCAGGTGGGCGGCACCTGACCTGAGGGCGGAATCTGGTCTGAGGGCGGTACCTGGGCTGAGAGCGGCACCTGACCTCCCCCCTAAATACGCCCCTGGGGCTGGCTCCCGAACTCCTGGCTACCCCCCCCCCCCCCCCCCACTCAAAGTTGTGTGGCGACGCCACAGCCTCCAAAGGCACCCTCCGATACACCTCCGAAGGCGCCCTCCCACACCCCCGAAGGCACTCTCCGATACATTTCCGAGGGCGTCCTCCCAATTCCTCTAAAGGCGCCCTCCGATGCACCTCTGAAGGCGCCATCCCAGATAGCCTCAAAGGCGACCTCCAATACACCTTTGAAAGCACCAACCCACGTGCCTCCAAGGGTGCCCTCCGATACACATCTGAATGAGCCCTCCCAGATGCCTCCAAAGGCGCCCTCCAATACACATCTGAAGGCGCCCTCCCACATACACCTCTGAAGGCGCCTCTGGCCTGCGTAGTAGGGCACCTGGAATGCCGGCAGGAAGCTTGTCGAGAAGGTGGTCCAGCGACAGCTGTACTCGTACATGGCTGACAACAACCTTTTTTCCTCATCCCAGCACGGTTTCCGCTCCCGTCTCTCCACAGAAACCGCGCTCCTTACCGTATCCGATGATATCCTTGCCGCCACTGACCGCCAGGAACTTACCCTCCTCTGCCTCCTTGATCTTTCCAAATGCTTTGATGTGATTGACCACACAAAGCTTCTTTCCAAACTTCAAGCCTATTCTATCGATCCTACCTGGTTTTCTTCTTACCTCCGTGGTCATACCCAATCTGTTTGTACTGCTGACGGGCGTGGCAACCGGCACCTTTCCAGACCCCAGCCCAATCCCATCGGTGTATTCCAAGGATCCTCTCTTGGCCCACTCCTCTTCCAGATATTTGCTAACGACCTGTCCCTCTTTGCCCCTGACGCGCACGTGGTGCAGTACGCTGATGATACCCAAATTTTGATATCTGGCAAAAAAAACTCTCTCCCGCAGCTCATTGCTACAATGGAACAGACATTAGACTCATTGGACGTCTGGTTCCACTCCCACGGTCTGAAAGTAAACACAAGTAAAACGGAACTTATAGTCTGTGGTTCCCGTCAAAATTGTCGTGGCATGGCTCCCATTACTGTTCGGTACCGCGAGGATGCAGTGCGTGAGGACCCCACCGTGAGGAACCTTGGCGTAGTGTTCGACAAGTACCTCACCTGGGACTCTCACGTTTCTGCCCTCGTCAAAAAAAGTAACGGTATCCTCATCGGCCTGTCCCACGTGCGTCATCAGATCCCACCTGATCTTCTGCCCACCTTGGTCAATGCCTTGGTCATCTCGCACGTTCGATACTGCCTTGCCGTCTATGGCAACGGGTCGGAGAAAAACACACAACGCCTCCAAAAGATCCTGAACTTTGCGATGCGCGTTGTCTCCGGCCGTCGCAAATTTGATCATATATCGGACGTGCGTGAGGAACTGGGCTGGCCTACTGCCCGTCAGTTCTACCAACAGCACTCTGTTAGTTTGCTTCACAAAATACGAGTTACTGGCGAACCGCAAGCTCTTGCCTCTCATATTCAGGCCAACTCTTCTCTTCGCTCCCGTTCTACTCGTCAGGACACTGATCTAGCTCTCCCGCGTGTGAGGACGGAGGCGGGTAGGCGGCGCCTCTTATACGGTATCGCGCAACTTTACAACTCTTTACCTCTAGAACTCCGGAACTCGACTCTCGCGTCTTTTAGGCATGCACTGTGTAATAATTTAGCTGGGACTGGATGAATATGTGCGTACGTGCGTGTGTGTGTGTGCGTGTTGTGTGTATGGATGTATGATTTTTATATTTTGCTGTATGAATGCTGCTTACGAGTGCCTTTTTAACATGTCTCACCTTTTAACGTTATCGACTCGACACTCGGAATAGCCATTTTATGTTGGAGTGTTTTAAATGTCAATACATACATACATACATACATACCTCTGAAGGCGCCCTCCTATACATCTCCGAGGTCGACCTCCCAAATAGCCCCAGAGACGCCCTATGTGAGACCAGAGGCGCCCGGCCTCACATTCAGCGAAGGGCGCCTTTGTATGTATGGAGGGAGGGCGCCTTCGGTCCTGGGATAGATGTATCTAAGGGTGTTTTTGAACTATGTGAGAGGGCACCTTCAGAGGTGTATCGGAGGGCGCTTTCGGAAATGTATTGGAGGACGCCTCCGAAAGTGTATTCAAGGGCGCCTTTGAAGGTATGTGTGAGGGTGCCATCGGAGATGTATCGGAGGGCGCCTTTGGAGCCTGTAGGTATGTGTGACGGCGCCTTCGAAGTTCAAAGGTACATCGGTGGGCGCCTTTGGTGGTATGAAGGAGGGCGCCTTCAGATATGTATTCGAGGGTACCTTTGGAGGTAAATGGGAGGGCGCCTTTGGAGGTATGTTTGAGGGCGACTTCAGAGGTGTATGTGTATCAAAGGGCGCCTTTGAAGGCATGTAGGAAAGCGTTTTCAGAGGTGTGTTGGAGGTCGCCTTCGGAGCTATGTGGGAGGGCGCCTTCAGATGTGTATCGGAGGGCGCCTTTGAAAGTATTTATGAGGGCTCTTTGAAGGTATGTGGGGGGAGCGCCTTTAGAGGTGTATCGGAGGGCGCCTTTAGAGGTATGTGGGAGGGCGCCTTTAGGGATGTATCGGAGCGCGCCTCACATTCAGTGTAACGCGCCTCATATTCAGCCGGAGCGCGCCTCACATTCAGTGTAACGCGCCTCATATTCAGCCGGAGCGCGCCTCACATTCAGTGTAACGCGCCTCATATTCAGCCGGAGCGCGCCTTACATTCAGTGGAACGCGCCTCATATTCAGCCGGAGCGCGCCTCACATTCAGTGAAACGCGCCTCACATTCAGCCGGAGCGCGCCTCACATTCAGTGGAACGCGCCTCATATTCAGCCGGAGCGCGCCTCACATTCAGTGGAACGCGCCTCATATTCAGCCGGAGCGCGCCTCACATTCAGTGGAACGCGCCTCATATTCAGCCGGAGCGCGCCTCACATTCAGTGGAACGCGCCTCATATTCAGCCGGAGCGCGCCTCACATTCAGTGGAACGCGCCTCATATTCAGCCGGAGCGCGCCTCACATTCAGTGGAACGCGCCTCATATTCAGCCGGAGCGCGCCTCACATTCAGTGGAACGCGCCTCATATTCAGCCGGAGCGCGCCTCACATTCAGTGGAACGCGCCTCATATTCAGCCGGAGCGCGCCTCACATTCAGTGGAACGCGCCTCATATTCAGCCGGAGCGCGCCTCACATTCAGTGGAACGCGCCTCATATTCAACCGGAGCGCGCCTCACATTCAGAGAAGGGCGCCGAAGGCGCCCTTCGCTAAATGTGAGACGCATTTCATGAACCGAAGGCGCCGAAGGCACCTTCGATGCATGAGGACGCCTTCGGTGCGTGAGGGCGCCTTCGGCGCCCAAGGGGGGCACCATGGTGCAGAGACACCCCCTAAATACGCCCCTGGTATCTTGCCGCAGGGCAGAGTTTTCTGATCTACCGCCCCGTAGAAAATAAGTAGGCTGTACCGGAATATTTAGTGGCATGCGGCGCAGTCTACCATGTTTCAATGCGTATAACACCATGGTGCAGTCTCCAGTGCCTTTCTTAAAAGGAAAGTTTCACCCTTTTGAAAGTTGTCAAATATACGCTGGTTGCAGTCGAAAATATGAAGTAAGTGCTGCTGAAAACGATGGTGATATTTTGTATCTCGAAAAGTCACTTAACTTTATACCAATTAAGTTTTGTTTAATGATGACGTCATTATTGAGCTATAGACCGCCGCTGATTGGCTGACAAAGTGGGATTGACTGACAAAGTGGCTGTCAGCCAATCAGCGGCGGCACTAGCATAGACCCCATTTTGCAAATGATAAATTAAATTGCTTAAAAACGGCTAAGTTTTGGGGAAAATGACCTTCGTATTTTCGACATGTCAATAACGGCCAAAGATAATGGCTATCTCAGTTAAAAAAACAATACAAAGGTGAAACATTCCATTTAATGTGTATCCATTGTTGTCCCTGGAACATAGGTAGACTGTACCGCAGTAAATGATGCGATGCGGCACAGTATATCATGTTATTTGAAGTACCTAGCACCAAGTTGCAGTCCTTAGTCCACCAATCCGGTATGTGCATTGTGCATTGTGCATGCATACCTATTCGGTAGGGTTGTACAAGATATAAGGTAGCAATGGAAATTCACGACGATTTCTTAAAGGGAGATAATCACCTTTTTCCACAAAAATGGAGTTAGCACCTGAAATCGATAGACGAGGCCAAAATATTATGCAAATTCATCACATTTTGCATATAAACATTCCTACCGAAAGATATTGGCGGTGTCCTACCGATAAGCGATCCACGCTTATATCGGTCGGTACTCAGCAATACTCGGTAACGAATTCAGTAAATTAGCCTCCCTACGCATTGTTATTTATCATGAAGGTATGCTATATGTTTCCTGCACTTTATCTTTTGCGAATATGTGCCAAAACAATGTATGAACAATCAACAATCATTTGAGAAAAAAAAGTGCATTGGCATCGGCAGTTTAGCTTGGTACCGGCCAGCCGGTGCCAAGCTACGGCGACCTATTTAGTGTCGGCAATTTGTTTACAAGTGCCCATTCAACAACGTTGAACAGATTGATGCAAAAGCGCCAGATGTTGAGCTTTCCAATAATGGAGAGAAAATACCGATCATTAATTTTCCCAAACTTCCAACTTTGAATTAGGGAATAGTTTTATTTAATTCTTAAATTTAGATAACAACATTTTAATACCATAACGGTAGCCAAATAAATTGTTGCTAACCAAATCAAAAGGTGATTACCTCCCTTTAACCTTTCCCTACATTCCCGCTGCTATGTCGCTACGAACGAATGGCCCTAATCATTTTATATAAATGTCCATTGAACGCTGCATACAAATAATGTCACACGAATATGCAAGATATAGGTACGAAGGAGCAGGTAAGAATTCTGTGTTTTCCAATAGGACTGGCAGTGCGACGAAGGCAACTTGGTTGAATCCCCCACACGAACTCACCGGTGGATAGAGCCAGACTAGTGACCTGGTCCCGCTCTGTTAGCTGTCACAGCTTCCCCTCCCCCTGCGTCAGTCGGCGGCGCCACTTAACACCAGGGGGCGTCACCGTCGAACGTTCCGTCATCGGTAGCATTCGCCAGTCACCCGGCATCACCGGCACCGTGCGCCACTTTTTGTCGAACGCGACGTTCCTGGCGCGTCTGCCGACTTGCCTTCCATCAAGCTGTCCGCCCTCACCGCGAGCGTCGCCAGGCATCGTCGCTATCGGCGGCGGCGGCGTCGGCGGCGGTGGCGGCGGCGGCGGCAGCGGTGGTGGTGGCGGCGGCGGCGGCGGCGGCGGTGGTGGCGGCGGTGGCGGCGGCGGCGGCGGCGGCGCTCGGCGGCGGCGGCGGCGCTCGGCGGCGGTGGCGGCGGCGGCGGCGGCGGTGGCATGGGGGCGGGATCGTCTCGCGTGCCTCGCAGGCGAAGCTTTCGACCCGCGAGCAGCGTGCCGATGCTACAGATATCTGTAACACCAAACCAGCCGCCCGCGCTCGCCGGCCGTCCGGCCGCGTGAGTTGCAGGCCGCTCCGTTAGGCCAGGCCGTGCTGACACGCCCGGTCGCGTGACGGAAAAGCATGTCGCCTGCACACTGAGGTCCTCCGCTATGCGATGGTGGAGGACGGGCATCCTGCGCACTGCGGCTTGGTTCGGTGTGTTGGTGCAGGGTAGCAGCGCGTTTTCTCTACGCTAGAATAAGGAATTTACTTCGTTGGGGCTACAACTGGAAGTTATTTCTACCGAGATTGTAATAAGATGTTTTACGGTTCAATAAACGATTGCTTTGGATGAACGTATGTCACATATTCTGTGGTTCATTCCGGGAATGCATTCAAACTTTTACCTGGAAAAATGAGCTTGTAAGAGCAACTATCATGCATTGCTTATGTGATAATGAACAGGAAAGGAAATGCAAACAGCCATTGCGAAAAGGTACAGTTTGTACGTGACATTAAAATTGTAATCCGCATTATTTTTTTCGACATCGGTTTTATCATGTCATTGTGTCATACTTCCCTTTTATCAGAGTGCATTGCTTCTGTGAGTAGTTAAGTCACATTTCAAAATTGGTAGTATGACACAGTTGAAATGCAAACATTTCCTGTGGGGTTGCGATCTTCCTTAGCGCCTTCAAGACGCACATCAAGTTATTAACAAGGCACTATTTCTGTATTACCGCTCATGTTACATACATTACATTACATACAATGAGTTGCTGTTGTGAGTTGCTGTCTTAATCAAGTCAAATTGCATAGTAAAGAAGAAGATAAAACACGTAAAATGAAAACACCAACTGTGAGACATTCATTGAGAACTCATGCGGATTGGGTAAAACACACTAATATTTACGTACTTCATTTACGTCTATTTGAAGCAAATGCCTTACAGCCTCTGATTTACATGAATACGGACACAAATAATGTTAAATAACATAAGAACTCGTGGCACCCACATTATACACCATCTCCCATTTCAGCTGTGACGCATTTGAGCGACACGGCCCACGTCTCCGGCATACCCATCTCACGTTTAGGGAATGTTTATTGTTTACCCATATAGCTGACCCTATTGGGCTCGAGCCAGACAGGCTGACGACCACACCACCCACCGTCGCAGAGAGCCACCGTACGGCAGCTAATCACTCTTACGAAACTCTATCTCCTCCTCCTCCTTTCCGCTACCGCGACGTCTGACTCGCTACCGCGACGTCTGACTCGCTACCGAGTTGTCTGACTCGCTACCGCGAAGTCCTCTGGCGCGCGCGCCAGCTATCTCACGCTGCACGAGAAACAGGAGAAATCGCTACGTCTTATGACTGAGGCGGCCGTGTAGCCGGGAATTCGTGGCATCTGACCGCGCGTTGGCAGTGCGGGTGGAGGGTAGACCCACCCGCACTCATCATACATCAGTGGGAGCTGGCCGCCGCCAAATTGAGCCAGATAAGTGGCGGACGACGTCGCCGCGAGTCCGCCGACCTGCCAGACTGTTACAGAGTTGGGATGGAGGTGTCGCAGCCGGGGGTATTTGGGTTCCGCTGGGATGACGTTCTGAGAAGTTGTCGTCAGATTAAGGCGATGCGAGGGTGTAGAAGAATGAGAGGCGGGCACGTAGCCAAGAGGTGGGGGCGGCCGCCCCCCCCCCCCCCCCTGGAGGTCACGGGCCCCTTTTCGGCGTGCGGTAGCATGGGCTCTCTAAGAGTCTGGAGACCACGCGAAGTGTTTTTTAGAGAGTGTAGAGTGCTTCAGATGTCCTTTAGGGCCATCAGGGCCCTCTCTGAAAGACCAGAGGGCCTCATGGACGTTCAAAAGGCCCCTGTGCAGGTCAGAGGGGCCCCTGGCTAGACCGAAAGGGCCCCTGGGCGAGTCAGAAGGGCCCTGAACATGCCGATTAGGGTAACCCGTTTAGCACCATGTGTGTCAAATACTCCATTGCTGGGCATCAGTCGGCGGGGAAAAGTGTTCTGAGTAAGATGGAACCACATTTGGCCACAATTTCGAAAAATTCGAGGACGCATCAATACACCAAAGTGGTCAATGTTTTACAATTTGTGCCATATGTATCCGCTACAAGGCGACAGGTGATATTGGTCGCGCTATATGTCACACTGTGTGGAGACTGATCGGTGAAATCTACGCATGCCATGTTGCACTTCAATCGATGAAATGGTTTAGCCACAGGAGGACCAAAACCGCGACTGATCTGGCATACTTTGTATTGCTGCCTATAGATGGCAGCACTGTCGCGGACCATTGAATCGCCTCGGTGCAGAGTTCTCCATGGGCTGGGAACTCTGCACTCTGCACTGCCATGGGCTGGGAACTTTATAGTATACAAGTAAATATGCTAGGATAATGATTGCAAATTTTATTAAAATAATGATATGCTTAATCTGAACGGGCCGGACCGGGCCTTGGCCTCAAGATTATGAATTTGACCGGGCCTGGTCCGGGCCTGGGCTTGGTGTTCATGGGCCTGGGCGGGGCCGGGCTGAGGGTTGGTAGGCCCGTGGCTAACACTGCCGAGGTTTCGGGATTTCCGTCGTTTTTCGGTGGCTTAGGTTGCATGGATCGGTTTGTAGGTGGTACCCGAGCTTAATATTGCGCCGGGAACACGATATGCCGATACGTCCCTTGCTTGCCGGAGGTGTGCTATTCATGGCAGCATTGCGCAATTTCATCACGCCAGAGAAAGCGACGACTAACTCGTTGACTATATATTTATCCATAGTTTTGTATGTTGAAATGGTATTTAAACACAAGTTAGATGTTATTCACGCGCGCATAAATTATCTTAAGTGTTTAAATGCCATGTAAACATGCAAGACTCTGAGAAAAATATATACTTAATACTATATACCTATTTAAATATACTTTAATTCACTTTCATTAAAAGTCCACTTGAATTCACTCCAATGCTACGGACATAACATACACAATGCGTATCAATTTGAAGTCTTTAAATGAAATGTTGATTCCAACTGTTTCTGAGTCAAACCTCGACGAAAATGTCGTATTAAAAAAAGTCGTGTTGAGTGTTCCCATCCCGATCCGATGCTTCCGATTTAATCATGCTAAATTCCCAGAGAATGCACTGGGAAGTATATTTAAATGCACATTAGGTCACCACATCATATTTCGCAAATATTGAACGCAATTTTATATCGGCGCTTGCATTCAGAGTGCGGTGACAACATGGCTCTGCAGGCCTGGCCGTTCAGTGTCCACTTGCCTTGTAGGTGCCCACTTGTCACTTACAGCCTGCCTAGTACCTATAGTGTCTTGTATCCAGTGACTGTTAGATGCCCACTGCCCAGGGTTGCGCTTCCTGGCAGCTACCATGTTGAGCGAATGTCCATCCTGACGCCTGTCGCCGCAGACCTGGGAACCTGCCTCCGTCGTCAACTTGACGGCCCGTTCGTTAGACTGGGTGTGACACGGCACGCCGGTCCGGAGCGGCTCCTGCTTGATCAGCTGTCCAGCTCGCTGCCTGACAACTGCATGGTGAGCACGCAGAGTAGGCTCCTGCGAGTGTACAGGTATGAGGAGCAGCCGACGGATGAGATGGTGGCCCTGGCTCGGTATGTTTGCTGCGTGTATGTGCCCATTGCCGTCAGCGTGAACCACATGTCCGACGCGGTGTTCGGGGTACAGCACCTGTACGCTGAGCTGCAGCGGCAGGCCCGGTACTGCCGCGTCCAAGATCTCGATTCTCGACCTGATGCGAGCCAGCGTCAAGCGTAACGGCTTCTTCGCCGATGAAGAAAACGTCCTGCTTGCCACGTTGGGGACGCCGAGGCCGAGGTCAGGGCGTAAGCGATCAACAAGATCAATTCCATCAGACAGGTGCAGCGGATCTGCCGAGTCCAGTGAGGCCGTTCCGGGCTCCAGAGGCTCCGGTACGATGCGCCGTCCTACGGTTCCGGGTGCTCCGGTATGATGCGCCGTCCTGCTCCGGTACGATGCGCCGTCCTACTGGGAGCTGGCTGACATCACCATGGAACCGCCGCTCGCCATGCAGTTGTCAGACAGCGAGCTGGACAGCTGATCAGGCAGCTGAGCCGCTCCGGACCGGCGTGCCGTGTCACACCCAGTCTACCGAACGGGCCGTCAAGTTGACGGCGGAGGCAGGTCCCCAGGTCTGCGGCTATAGGCGTCAGGATGGACTCACAAGATAGCTGCCAGGAAGCGCAACCCTGGGCAGTGGGCAGGTCACAGTCACTGGGCACAAGACACTGTAGGCACTAGGCAGGCTGTAAGTGACAAGTGGGCACCTACAAGGCAAGTGGACACTGAACGGCCAGGCCGGCAGAGCCATGTTGTCACCGCACTCTGAATGCAAGCGCCGATATAAAATTGCGTTCAATATTTGCGAAATATGATGTGGTGACCTAATGTGCATTTAAATATACCTCCCGGTGCATTCTCTGGGAATTTAGCATGATTAAATCGGAAGAATCGGATGGGGAAATTATATGACACTCAGCACGTTATTGTTTTTAAATACTACATTTTCGTCGAGATTTGACTCAGAAACAGTTGGAATCAGCATTTCATTTCAAGACTTCAAATGTATACGCATTGGGTATGCTATGTCCGTGGCATTGGAGTGAATTAAAGTGGACTTTTAATTAAAGTGAACTAAAGTATATTTAAATAGGTTGTACTCAGTCTTGCATGTTTAAATGGCATTTAAACACTCGTAAGATCATTTATGCACGTGTGCATAGCAAATCTAGCATGTGTTTAAATACCATTTAAACATGCAAAACTATGAATAAATAGATATTCAACGAGTTAGTCGTTGCTTTCTCTGGCGTAATGTAATTTCGCAATGCTTCCACGATTAGCACACCTCCGGCAAGCATGGAACGTATCGACATATCGTATTCCCGGCGCAATATTAACCCGCGACTTAATTGGAGGGGGCTATTTTTTGCCCCCCTTCCCTCCCGTTATTTTGCAATAACTCCTAAACCAACGCCAGTATCACCACTAAACTTACAGTACCTTCTCTCACATCAATTCTACACATCCTGGCCGAAGGAAAAAGATGAGGTTATGATAGGTCTACCGGGAATTACGTCATAGTGACGTCATGTTCTTCGGTTTTTGTTGAAAATAATGGTTTGCCGAAAACGCTGTCAAAGGTACAATGTTTGAGATACATCAAATTGTTCTAAATAAAATACTGTCAATAGAATGAGCTATCAAACTGCCATCTCGGATTGCTTAGTTTTTTTAATTCAAAATTTTGAGAAATCCAAATATATTATTTTTTTATCAAATTTTCAACAAAAAATCAGAATTATACAAAGCACGGAATATATGTAATCGAGACGTATTCGGTGAATATGTGTACCAAATTTGAAGTCAATATCTTTAAAAATGACTGACTTATGACCTTTAAATGACACAAATCGACCACCTCTCACAGCATTACTATGCATAAAAAATGCATTTCCGTTTTTGCTTTTTACCTCTATTTATATGAAACAAACAATGTTATAAGGTCATTTTTCGCGTTCTAGACGAAAAACAAACCCATAAACATGTGTTACAACGCATAATGACCGTAATCTGCAGTTTGACCTCGTGACCTCGGATGACCTTGACCTGACCCAAGGTAATAAACAGCATAGAATGGTACTTAGAAGTGTCAGACACACGAATCATACCGATTTATCGACTGCTTATGCGTTTAATATCGCAATTTTGCGCGACAATTACATCCATCGAGACCTTTTGACACGGTCAAACATTGTATTTTTTTTTTTTTATTTCTCAAGATCGCCGACGGGATGACCCATTGATGGACGAAGTCAAAGTTTAAAACAAAAACACGATATTACACATTGACATTCACCTGCTTAACATACATACATATGATAAAATCATGTGAATATACGAAAAATACGAAACGCTGCCTGAATCCTAAAAATAAACGCTAAATGAGTGATGATACAAAATACGCTAAAAATGACAAAAACTGCCTGGGACTAGCAATGATCACATCAGTTGATGTATATCCAACTATCTAACTATATGCTATAATACTGCAGCAAACAGCTTCACCTTACTGCGAAATGAGTAAAAACTGTCGCTGAACATGTCCGCTGTAGGGAAGCTCTCTAAGAATCGATTAATTTGCCTAGGCAGCCTCACGAAAAGTCCATTCTTTACAGTGTTCACCCTCGCGAATGGCACATTCAACAATGCACTACTTTGCTGCCTGGTTGTACGACAAGGTACGCGCAATGAGAATGACTGCAATAAAAACGCTGACGAGATTCTACCCTTAAAAACGTTACGGACGAACATAACATCGTGCTGTGCCCTTCTCGCGGATACAGATGTGAGTTTAAAATGTCTCAGCAAATCAGCATATGACAGTGATGATGAATGACAGCGACAGTGAGCGTTGAGCCAAATTAGAAATTTGTGCTCAATCCGGTTAACTCTGTCAGTGTGCATTGCAGCAGCTCCATTCCATATCACACTGCAGTACTCCAGGTTGGAGCGTACATAAGCGTAGTATGACGCCAGGACAGATGACAAGTTGAGATGTCCTCCCGGGGTAGCCCTCTGATATGACCTTATCAGAACACCTAGGGCGAGGTTCGCTTTAGTGACTGTCTGATCGACGTGAGGCCCAAATGTCAATTTTGTATACAAAATAATACCTAAATCCCGAATTTTGTCAACATGTTCCAGAATTGTGTCTCCGATTGAGTAATTTGTAACCAGTGGTTTTGTCTTTAGGGTCATTCGAAATGACTTGCATTTGGATGGGTTTAACTTGAGTTTCCATGTTTTTGACCACTGGTGGAGACGTCCAAGATCTTCTTGCAAGCTTTTGGTATCATTTTGGCAAGTTATTTTCCTATACAGTTTGGCGTCATCTGCATAAAGGAGCACCCGAGAGGACATCCCAACTGGCAGGTCGTTTATATACAGGGCGAAGCACAAAGCGGAGATCACGCCCCCTTCTGGTGTGCCCGACGTAACCCGGCACCACTCTGAGCACTTACCGTTTACCACAACGCGTTGTTTTCTGCTAATGAGATATGATGTGAACCAATTTAGAGCCGAACCTGATGCATGATAAGAATTATTCAGCTTGTGAATCAAAAGAGAATGATCGACGCTTTGGAACGCGGCTGAAAAATCTGTATAAATACAATCTGTTTGAGAATGCTCTCCGATAGCTTCCCATGCAGTGCTCAGCAGTGACGATAGGTTAGTTGCACACGATCTGCCTGGGACGAATCCATGTTGCTCAGGCGAAATGGCAGGTCTCACATGGCGCAATAAGTTAGTATATGCAACCTTCTCGAGGACCTTTCCGAACAATGGAATCAGTGACACGGAACGGTAGCTACTTGGATCTTTGACACATTTTGTACTTGATCTGACCTGTGACGTCATAAGTGACCCCGAGATCAACAATATTATGTTTCACTCGAGAAATTTTCCAGGGCTATCGAATTCCGTTTGAATTTTTACAATCGGTCCAGTAGTTCCGGAGATCCGAGGGGGGGGGGCAAAAAATAGCCCCCCCCCCCCCCCCCCCCAGTAAGTCGCGTTATGAAATATACCCCAGTAACTCGCGGGTTAAGCTCTGACACCACCTACAAACCGATCCATGCAAGTTAAGCCACTGAAAAACGACAGAGATCTCGACAACGAGGCGATCCAATGGTCCGCGACAGTGCTGCCATCTATGGACAGCAATGCAAAGTATGCCAGATCAGTCGCGGTTTTGGTCCTCCTGTGGCTAAACCATTGCATCGATTGAAGTGAAACCTGGCATGCGTAGATTTCACCGATCAGTCTCCACACAGTGTGACATATAGCGCGACCAATATCACCTGTCACCTTGTAGCAGATAAATAGGGCAAAAATTACAAAACATTGACCACTTTGGTGTCATGGCGCGCCCTCGAAGTTTTCGACATTGTGGTCAAATTTGGTTCCATCTTACTCAGAACGCTTTTCCCCGTCGACTTATGCCCAGAAATGGAGTATTCGACACAAATGGTGCTAAACGGGTCACCCTAAATTTATTGCCGAATGGGCCTCTAGCCAGCGCATAGGGGCCCCTGGGTAGGTCGGAGGGTCGGAGGGCTCAGGCCCCTGGGAGGGCCTGAGCATGTCGACAGAGCGACAAAGCAGCCAGCGATCTCCCTTACCAGGTCGAAAGGGCCCCTGAGCAGGCTAGAAAGCCCCTGGACAGACCAGAGGGCCCTTGAGAAGTTCAAAGGGCCCCTGTGCATGTCAGAGGGGCCCTGACCAGACCGAAAGGGCCCCTGGGCGGGTTAAAAGGGTCCCTGAACATGCCGAATGGGGCCTTTTTAACGCTTGGAAAGGGGCCCTTTCGAGGCCCCCCCCCCCCCCCCCCCCCTCCCCTCCCCCTCCCCCCTGGGCGAAATCCTGGCTGCGTGCCTGATGAGAGGGAGCCGACCGACGGATACTATTATGGGAGAGAAACCTGTGGCGACCAGGGGTTAATTGCTGCGTGCATTCTGAGAGCACTCTCCCATGACATTTAGACGTGACAAGAATGTGATGAATTGTTCCGATTCTGTGGCACCAGGCAGGGCATTAAGGACAGTGGCAGCTACTTCTATAGTCAACCTTAAAGACGACCACATATTTAGCTGTTACCTGGAACTGAGGCATCAATTTAATTTGTGTTGGGTCCTTGCACGACGTATCGTTCACAGACATAAGATGCATTAAATGGAAGCATGGAGGATTTCACGTTGAATGATGACATAATGAACTATACATTCGTGAACTATACACGAACTATACATGGTCAACAGATGCACTGTTCAGATATGAACAGCATTATAATACTCTCTGAACATAAATATTACGGTCACCGACCAACTGCAATAATATGGCCAGAATTAACATACAAATAAATAACAGATTATACGCTATGCCACGAGCAGTGGCGTCGCCGGGCTTTTTTGAGTGGGGGGTCGGCTGAAATGACAAAAAAAAATTACCCCCATTTTGTGCGTGTATTTAAGCCTTTGCAGCATTTTTGTGTGAGTTGTCATGTTATAGTACGTACTTGTTATTTAACGCCGTCAAGCGGCGCGAATTTGTTAACGGGTTTTCCTGATCAAACCCAGAAATATAGGTGGTGGGCCATGTATAGGAAAAGAAGCTAAGAATGCTATAAATTCACTTCAGCGTTACGAGGAACCGAATACGATGACGATGGCTTCGTTATGATGATGGCCACCGATGTGACGCCGCGTAGCGGCGTGAAATTTTAATTTTAGGTCGTGGAAAACGAAATTTTCATATTGGAACCAGACCGTGAATGGAGCCAAGCCTCAGGTAACCCCTTTTCCTTGTTACACATCTCTGTATATGATGACGAATATTGAAATGAAGGTAGTTTTTCAGATACATTAGCCTCGGATAGTAAATCACGATGACCGGTGGCAGTCAGCGTTCAATAGACCATATGATAATAATAACTGTATACATATGAACCAAACTGTAACAAACAACTAGTAACAGTACAAATGGTTTGAAAGCAGCAAGGGGCAGAACGACTTTTCCGCGCATAAATGGTCCCTTTGGATCTGGAGGAGCCTGGGGGAGATGGCTTGGGGAGATGGTCCTGGTCTGGTCCCCACTATTAGCTCTTCGGTCCAGCAAGCTGGAGACCGCTGGAGCAGCTTCTGGGTGCTGATGTCCGCGTCTTTGCGTTCGCGTCGCCTTTTTCGGAACTCGGCAGACTAGCTAAGCATGTAGCCCGCTTGAAAGTTAATATTTTATGAAGGGAGTGAGTGGGCCCTGGTGGAATTCATTTTCCCATTTTCCAAATTTGTGTAAGCAATTGCGAAACTTGTGTCATGCCGCGAAGCGGCGCGAAATTTCTACCTTTTGACTGTGGATAGCTGAACTTTGACTGCTGCAAATGCAATTTTTACGATAAATTGTTAACTTCCCCCACAAAAAGTGGTGTGGGAGGGGGCAACCACCCCTCCTTCTGAGAGTGGGGGTCGGGGGACCGTCCCCCGACCCTCCCGTCGGCGACGCCCCTGCATGTTACGGATGAAATTTCCTTCGTTTTCCTTTCGGAGCAGCGGTGTGTCGAACGGAAACGAAGGAAATTTCATCCGTAACTGCCTGAGCCCATTTCCACGTCGCAGGGGTGTAGGATCCTATTCAGTTAAGGGGGCTTCATCCCTCCTCCCCCCCTACACACACACACACACACACACACACACACACACACACACACACACACACACACACACACACACACACACACACACACACACACACACACACACACACACACACACACACACACACACACACACACACACACACACACACACACACACACACACACACACACACACACACACACACACACACACACACACACACACACACACACACACACACACACACACACACACACACACACACACACACACACACACACACACACACACACACACACACACACACACACACACACACACACACACACACACACACACACACACACACACACACACACACACACACACACACACACACACACACACACACACACACACACACACACACACACACACACACACACACACACACACACACACACACACACACACACACACACACACACACACACACACACACACACACACACACACACACACACACACACACACACACACACACACACACACACACACACACACACACACACACACACACACACACACACACACACACACACACACACACACACACACACACACACACACACACACACACACACACACACACACACACACACACACACACACACACACACACACACACACACACACACACACACACACACACACACACACACACACACACACACACACACACACACACACACACACACACACACACACACACACACACACACACACACACACACACACACACACACACACACACACACACACACACACACACACACACACACACACACACACACACACACACACACACACACACACACACACACACACACACACACACACACACACACACACACACACACACACACACACACACACACACACACACACACACACACACACACACACACACACACACACACACACACACACACACACACTTGGCTTCAGCCACCCCAACTTGGACGAGGAAGGTGTGAAATCCGGGGAGAAATCTGTATTTTGGTGGATTTGGTGGTACTTTAAGCAATTTGTCCAGCTCAGCCCCCCCCCCCCCCCCCCCCAACTTTTCGGGAGAAGCCCCTGCCACGTCGTATTTTTTATATTCCAATCTTGATTTTAATAGGAAATACATGCAAACTAGAATCAGCTTCCGCCATAAAAGTGTGTTTGGGGGGTCGGCCGACACAAAAAAGTGGGGTCAACCCCCCCCCCCCCCCCCCCCCCCCCGTTTTCAAAAGTGGGGGTCGCGACCCCCCCCCCCCCCCCCCCCCCCCCCGTCAGCGACGCCCCTGGCCACGAGGCAAGAAGCATCCACGAGGCAGGCACTGCAAGAAGCATCCACGAGGCAGGCACTGCAAGAAGCATCCACGAGGCAGACACTGCAAGAAGCATCCACGAGGCAGACATTGCAAGGGGAGGATCACCTAGATCTTGAATAGCACATTGCAAAATTTGTATGAAGCGATGTTCAGGAGTTTAAGAACACTCATTTCAATACACCAACCTTCAAGTGTTCCGCATTTACGCTAGCCATCTCGGAACCTTTTTGTCGCCGGGTTAGAAGAAGCCAGTGACAGCGGTGTCAGGCCGTCAGGGGTGGGGAGGGTGGGTGGTGTTGGCCGACGGTCCGCGGCGGCGGCGGCGGCGGCGGCGGCGGCATTTGGTACGGGCGCGGGCGGGGGCGGGGGCGGGAGACAGAGAAGCACTGCTGACGGCGGCGACGGCGCAGGTATTTCTGTCTGGCCTCTGTCACTTTTGTCACGCCGGCCATCGCCAAACTGTTAACTAATCGTCCCCGAGTGCCGGCCGCATGCCACGGAGGCCGGGCGGCCGGTGGCGGCGCGGCTGGTGACGACAGTTAATGATGGTGGCCGGTGACTGTGGCTAGTGAAGACTGGTGACGGCTGGTGACGCGTGCCACTGCACCCCTGCACCCCCCCCCCCCCCCCCCCCCCCCCCCCCCTCCCGGCGCCTGCAAACAGTCACTGATAGCGGGCTGTCAACTCAGACCGCCCAGCAGCTAACTAGGCTTGAGAGCAGATGTGGGAATGGCAAAAATGAAAAGACGCGAAACAAAGAAAATAGCCGAACAAACGCTGGGGGAAAATATCCCTGTAGGAGTAAGGATTGTGCCAAATGGAAACTGCGCATATGTTAAAGGGACATTCCCACCTTTCTGAAAATTGTCAAATATACGCCGGTTGTAGTGAAAAATATGGAGTAAGTGCTGCTTAAAACGATTGTGATATCTTTTTCTCGTAAACGTCACTAACTTCATAGAAATTACGTTTTTAAATTTCGGGTGATGACGCCATTATTGAGCAATAGAAAAAAAACTTTAAGTTGCCAAATGATATGGCACAATGTTTTCAGACACTTTTTGCCACTTGAATACAAACAAGTATTTTATTATCACGGGCTTCTAAAATAAGCGCTTTCGAGAAGAAGAAAAAATGAACCGAAAATCACAACATTATTTGTAAATATAGATAGGAAAATAGGGACCTGTTGGTAAATGCAAGAGCATGATCATAGAAAATAAAAACAAACCAGACCCTCAAGGTTTATCTCTGGACAGGTAGGTACACACGGCGGTGACGAGAGACGACGTCATCGGAACAAAACTTATATTAAGGCCCAAATTTATTTGAATATCTATAAGACCAGATAACTGTGTTTGTTTTAAATGCTACCTTCCTAAATTTCACTACATAGCCACTAACTTGGCTATCTCAACTCAACACTAATGTTCAGGTGGGAATGTCCCTTTAACAGTTTAAATAAAACATAATGATTCATTGAAATAAATTAATAAATTGAAACAAAATGGTTGACTATCATCAACACACTGTCACTGAAAATCGGCATCATCATAGATGGGTACAAAGAAACAAGCACACAAGTACATTTACAACCTCGATATGCTCATAAGCACGGGTGTAGAAAACAAGAGAGACGGGTGATGCGTCTCAATTTTAATATTTAGCCTGTTTGGACGTTGCATGGAAAGAATCATCCTCAGGCCTTAGAATGCTAATTACCCCTGCAACATTTGGTGTGAGGCAGCGCCTCTGCTCAAAAGCAGCTTTGCAGTGTAATGAGTGCACACTTTCTTTCCTTATTTGCATTCGAGTTTACAACTGGTTTGTGTTAATGCCTCCTATATTTACTGTTGTGTTGGCGATGATGTCACATGCTTCAGCATTTCTTTGGTCCATTATGACACGTTCGCGCATCGTGTGAGAATGTATTCTTATACAATGTTGATAATGTCCAACTTATGATCATGTAGCTACATCACTTGATACAAGAAACCGGCTAAAATACCAAAGGCAAAATATTATTTCATGGGCGCCAATTCCAACTTTTCCTACCGGTGATTATTGATGAATGTATGGTTTTTGACCCCCCCCCCCCCCCCTCTAACCCAACGCCCGCAGCGCACTGATGCAAATGAAGCTTATTGATTTCGGGAGGAGATTCACCACAACCTCATGCACTGGAAAATTCACGAACGCCACACCTCCACCTCGAAAACTCTTACATACGCCGAACTGGAGCGGCCTTGGACCGATCACGTGGAGATGGGAACATTTCCGGAGGGATTACTCCGTGTTAAGAATTCTGGTGCACCCTATGTGATTCCTTGGGCAAGGAGAATGAACATTTTAATTTGTTCAGGCATCTTGCATCACTAGTCTCATGGCAAGGACGATCAAGCGCGCTCGTGTGGAATAAATTCGATCCGACTGAAACAGCCAAGCTACACGACTCGATTACATCATGCAGTTTGGGATCATTTCACCATTCATCATTCCGTTTGGAGTGTCTTGTGATCGCCATGAAACTGTTGAGACGAATGCGTTGAAAAGTTTATTTGTTCTCTGTTTAAGACTTTCGATAAACGTGCAAATACATCTATTCCCCGAATATTCCCTACACATGTCGAATGAACCCAAACATATATCGGGCATCATTGTGGCAAGGGAACATATTGGCTTTGGGGAAACCTCTGTACTGAATGAAAAGATAGATCAACGCGAGATTTCGAGCAGTCCGAACGGAAGAGCGCACTTACTGCGATCCCCTCCTCTAGACAGCGTGGGCACACCATCATCTACTGAACGATGACGAGTTTAATAGAGAGAAAGCGCATTCCTTCTCGTAGTAACGCCCGTATGATTTATGAACGACGTTATTTTGGCGGAGGTTGGAGAGCTGCCCTCATCAGTGACAAATCGACCTTATAAATCCCAACCACAGTGCAGCGTTTTATGGATAGGTGCCCCCGGTGGGGCGGTAGTCGGTGTTACAACTGTTACAACTGCTACAACTGTTACAGTATTCAGTGACGCGACAGCCGTGATCGGGAGCAGCACAGACACGGCTCGAGATTTCCCGTCCCTCCCGGGCGGTGGGGTTGGCCGCGGCGCTCTGTGGCAACCGAGCTGTGTCATGCTGTAGTCAGGCTGCGGTCGGCCCGGGAGCGGAGACAACCACGGCCAGGGATGTGGGTTAACGCATGACCTCAGAAGCGGCATGGCAGCTTTTTAGAGTTCTGATATCAATCTGTCGGCCGCTGCATTGTCCCACTTGGGTGACTCAGACGGGAATTCAAACGACACAAGTCGCTCAGACAAAGGCCGCGGAAGCCATAGGCACACCGGGCGCTCTATCTGCTCGGTTATGGGGGAGCATATCGGTCATCCGCTGTGTGTGTGGTGTGTGTGTGTGTGTGTGTGTGTGGTGTGTGTGTGTGTGTGTGTGTGTGGTGTGTGTGTGTGTGTGTGTGTGTGTGTGTGTGTGTGTGTGTGTGTGTGTTGTGTGTGTGTGTGGGTGTGGGTGTGTGTGTGGGTGTGCGTATGTGCGTGCGTGCGTGCGTGCGTGGCGTGGCGTGCGTGCGTGCGTGGGTGCGTGCGTGCGTGCGTGCGTGCGTGCGTGCGTGCGGTGCGTGCGTGCGGGTGTGCGGGCGTGCGGGCGTGCGGGCGTGCGTGCGTGCGTGCGTGCGTGAGTGCGTGCGTGAGTGCGTGCGTGCGTGCGTGCCTGCGTGCCTGCGTGCCTCGTGCCTGCGTGCCTGCGTGCCTGCGTGCCTCGTGCCTGCGTGCCTGCGTGCCTGCGTGCGTGCGTGCGTGCGTGTGTGCGTGTGTGTGCGTGTGTGTGTGTGTGTGTGTGTGTGTGTGTGTGTTGTGTATGTTTGTTTTGTGTGTGTGTGTATGTGTATGTGTGTGTGTGTATGTGTGTGGGTGTGCGTGCGTGCGTGACGTGCGTGCGGTGCGTGCGTGCGTGCGTGCGTGCGTGCGTGCGTGCGTGCGTGCGTGCGTGCGTGCGTGCGTGCGTGCGTGCGTGCGTGCGTGCGTGCGTGTGTGTGTATGTGTGTGTGTGTGTGGTGTGTGTGTGGTGTGTGTGTTGTGTGTGTGTTTGTGTGTTGTGTGTGTGTGTGTGTGTGTGTGTGTGTGTGTGGTGTGTGTGTGTGTTGTGTGTGTGTGTGTGTATGATGGCCAGATGTACCACCCAGTACCGCGAGTACCGCAGTACAGTCAGAACTGCGGTGAACCGCAGTCAATCTCACAATGGAAACACAATGCAAAAGAATAGTGTTATCCAATGTTCAACCAACCTTCGGTTACCACCTGATTTGTGTGGATTGTGGAATTGATGTACATTGCAGTACGCCGGTCTCCTGATTTGTGTGGATTGCTGGAATTGGGTGTACATTGCAGTACGGCAAGCTGATTCGCCGATCTCCCAGAGCGGCTCGGACTGGACCGAGAGAAAGAGGAGAGACTTCCTGTTTCTTTCCATCGTTAAATCGCATTATTGACAATGACACTGAGAAACTTCTCTTCACTGCATTGCTATGACTAAGCCATGCCTTTTGCGAAACCACCCACTATGCTATGCATTTACTTTAAATATAAAACGAATAATATCGATACGTGCGGGTGGTATCAGGAAACGTTTCTTGAGGTCACGGTCAAATTGCACGAGTTCCCAGAGCGGCGCAAAAGTCGTGACCGCCCCCCCCCCCCCCCCCTGCGTCCGTCACCCCTACCCCCCCCCCCCCCCCGCCCGCCCCCGTCTCCGGCAGCCGTCCCCACATACGAAACGCCCCCCGGATGTAGCCACCTTGCCTAATGCACCGCAGTTGTATCGACGCCGTGCGACTGGCAGCTCGCAAACTGACTGACAGCCTGGCGAGGAAGGCTTTCACTCAGGCAATGACGTCTTCTCACTGCACGGGGCGGATCCAGAAAATAGTCAAGGGGGAGTCGTCAATTGCAGTGGTGCCCCCTACCTATACCCAAATCTGAAAATCTCAACAGATTTGGTCGGTCCACTATATTTTTGAGGGTGCCCCTATTTCAGCTTCTTCTTTGTTAATTGACAACGTTGGCTATAGGTATTTGCAATATTATTCGTACCCTTTATATCATTTAAAGTGCCGCGGATGGTGCTAAATAAGATTAGTTGTACAGTCAAGGGCGTCCCCAGACGGCTGATAAAGAATTGACCAAGAAGGAAGTCGAGGTTCGTGACCAGGGGGGGAGGGGTTGGAAGCCGTTTTTTACAAGCAGTAAATCTTATGCATGCGTTGGCGGCGCCAAAATTTGAGGTTTTGAGCGTGTTGGAGAACTAATTTGTGCTATTGGAATCAGCATGCAGGGTCAAAACGAGGAAATATATCTGGAGCAAAAGGTGGTGTCAAAAGACATGTTGCCCCCCCCCCCCCCATTTAAGGCCGATGGCCCTATATCCTCCCCATCCCCTCCTGCGGCCGACAGTGTGTACAGTCTATATACAGTGTGTACAGTCCCTTTTGTACTGGAAAAGAACACTGATTGATTTGCGCCGCGTAGCAGCGCGGAATTTTTTGCTTTATTTTTTTTTTGTCTGGATAACTAGGCCCTAAAAAAATCGAAAGGTTTATAATCTATATGTATCAGCCCAAGTGGGCCCTAAGGGCCCCTCGATTCCGATGAGTTGTTGCCTCTGGTATAAAGGCACGTTGACGCCCCTTCATAGCCCAAGGGACGGGAGGCATGAAGGGACATTTTTTGGCATAATTGAGCAATTTTAATTTAGCATCATTTCGCGATTTGTTTTCCAGCGACCAATGCTTGTGATTTCATGGCGGCACCAGACCATTGTTTTCCCTCCTGGATTCAAGGAGGCACAGTGCCCCGGTATCTCCCCTCGCCCCACAGTGCCGCCTACCGTCACGATGGTGCCCCTGGCACCCTGGTGGTGCCCTTGGTTCACCGGCGCGGTGGTGCCCCTGGTACACCTGGTGGTGCCCTTGGTTCAATGAACACTGAATGATTTGCGCCGCGTAGCGGTGCGGATTTTTTGCTTTATTTTGGTGGTGCCCCTGGTGCCCCGGCGCGGTGGTGCCCCCATGACCCAAGGAGGGGGGGGTCATGACCCCCGTGACCCCCCCCCCCTAGATCCGACACTGGCTCACTGCAATCTCAGGAAGAGTACGACCGTTTTTTTTCGTGTTGGCTATCCCTTTTTACAGTATTACAATATTGCAAAAAAAAATATCACTATCACAGTACCACTTCTTATTTATTAAAAGTTCGACGATTTTCTTGTTTCGTACTCAAGATAAGCAACTTACATGTCTTGATGGGCAGATATTTCCCCGCTTCTTCCTCAGCTAAGTGTCTTGTGCCGGTCATTGTTCGCTATTGCATCATCTTAACAATCTTGCTGCGGGGGATGGCGTGGGTTGTTGACGTTAGCAGCTACCTCCCGGAAGGTCCTCAGCGCTGGCTCGTATGCATTCCTATCCTAACTCCCAGTGCACATGCACCGAGAGTAGCGGTGTACTGCTAGCGAGTTGTGTTAGCGGCGGCAAGGACGGGCTGTTGGTTAGCGGCGGCAAGGACGGGCTGTTGGTTAGCGGCGGCAAGGACGGGCACTCCCCAGCTGTTGATTTTCGTCATGCAGCATGCCACAATGTCTGTTTGTCTGCTACTGGCTGGTATTGACGTACTTAAACACACCTTGATAGGAATACCTACATTTTGTCATTAGTTTTGTTTTTATTTGGGATATGCGTTATTCGAAATATCGTACAATAAAACTGTTTCGTGGGATGGATTCGGACTCCGGCGCCTTCAGGATATCAAGTATTTTGTTTTCTTTTTCTTTTTGAAAGTAGTTTTGCTCTTAAAATTGATTAAGCCCGCAAGCGAAATGTATGCCTTGTTTGTATTATCTTTTGAATTTCGAATACTTAAAGGAAAAGACTAATGAGAAATGTATACTTATTGTGACTTAGGAGTTAGTGGTCCTTGGCAAAGCAGGAAGCACACCTTACTTCACCAATCTTCTGTTGTGGAGAAAGGGTGCAAATCCGTATGTGCTTGGATTATTTGTTAGCGTGTATTGCACCTTGTAAGAGTCGCCCGAAATAGCTGGTGTTCTTTGAGATAACTGATGCTGATCATTAGCCACATTCCACACCATATTCTTATCGTTCTGAACTGAAATGGAAAAGTGTCCGATTGGTTTTCGGCTGTGTTCCATCTCTCCGCTGCTGTTCTCTCTGCGTGAACGACCTGCCCACCGTCATCTCCACCAACTGTTTGCTTTTTGCTGACGATTTGAAATTGTTGCATGAGGTCAAGTCCAAAACGGATGTCCTTGTACTCCAGCAGGACCTAAACGCAGTGACGCGCTGGGCGGCCGACTGGAAACTGAAACTCAATGCTTCAAAATGCAAATATTTCAAAATTACTCTGAAACGCGACTTCATTGAATCATCGTACTCAATTGATGGCATAGCTTTGGAGAACGTCAAGTCCATTCGAGACTTGGGTGTCGTTCTCGACCAAAAGCTGACCTTCGCAGATCATGTGAACTCAATCGTCACCAAAGCCAATCGAGCACTAGGTCTGCTCATTCGGACATTCCAGTCGACCTCTCCCCCGGTGTAAGCTGGATAAGCAGGCGGCTCTGGCTGCTTATAACGCCAACGTTCGGTCGATTATTGAATACTGTTCAATCATATGGAGTGGTGCAGCCAGATGCCATCTCGTTCGCGTGGAGAGGGTGCAACATAGTTCTGTATGTGTCTTGCGCGTCATATGGCGTTCGATGGACCGTCTCTCGCATATACTGTGATCTGCTGTCAGCATGCAATGTATCTCATTTAGGAGCTCGGCGTGAGCAGTGTGATGTTCTGCTTTTGTGCAAACTATTCAAAGGCTTGATCTCATCATCACACCTGTTGGAGTGTTTCAAGCTCCATGCGCCAACAAGGCAAACTAGAATCGCGACAAGATCACTGTTCGATGTGCCATTCACGAGAGTAAAAACTGTATCGTCCGGACTGTTTGTGCGCATTCCTCGTACCGTCAACGACTTTCTAGGTTTTTCGCCAAGTTCCGATATTGTTTACGATACGCTAGGGCAGCTGAAACGGCAGATCTTGGCTTATGCATCAACTGTGAGACCCACCATGTGACGCATGTACTGCACATCATCGATGTAAGCCTGTAAGGTTGTTCTGGTTGGGAAGTTTATATGTGTACCTGATTGTTTATAATTTGACTTCACCTGTAATTGGGCACATGCCTGTTGGTGATTGAATAGAAATACAGAACTATTTACATACCATGATATTGCGCAGGAGGATGTCACCAGTCACCATATGTATGATACAGCACAGGTTAATGGCCTGTAGGTTAAACTCGCATGTAAATCCAGTCATGAACCGGAAAGCCGTGGGATTCACCACACTTGAAACAATACACTTGAAACACTACGGCGGTACTTCCTGCGAAATCAAGGCTTCGCTCCCCCAGTCCTATGCAGGGGATGGATACCTCTCCGCGATAATGCCCCAAAATGAGCCTAGATTAAGACAAACGTACACCGGTGTGCGGCACTGGCTGCCGCTGTTGGGCTCGTTATTGATGACCGGGCCCCACCGAGCCGCCCACCTCTCCCCCTCCTCCTCCTCCCACGGCACCTGTAAGCCGCCGGCGCCGTTGTGCCCTCACAAAGCGACGCATAGCCGCGCTCTCCCTCGCCCAAATATTTGAGGATTATCCGCGGCGGAAGCCCATTCTTGCGCTGATGGCTGGGCGGAGATATCGATGAAGTCTGCGTTGAGTGAATGCGGTCGGCGTCAGCGGAGCCCCGAGTCCCCGCTCCGTGACCTCGGCCCGTTCCCAGAGGGCGCTTTGTGAGCTGCAGGTGCGGCCGGCCAGTCGGAGCCGCATCGGATCGCCCCGTGTGAACCGCCCTCTGTTCTCCGCGCCGCCAAACCAGTCGGGCACAATGCGCGCGCCGGCCGGGGGCAGATTTACCCACGCGCCAAAACGGCGCGGACGCGCAGCCAAAAGCGCGCGAGCCGCCCCACGCCGCCCCGGCCCGGCGGAATTCGGTCGGTTTCCCAGGATGGCCAATAAACGGCGATTGTCCGCCGACAGGGCGGGGGACGGAGGGGAGGGAGACGGGAGGGGGACTGGGGAGGGCCACAGTGGCCGCCCGCTGCCCCCTGTCACCCCCGGGCCTCCCGGATGGTGGATGGCGGACCGTCCCCACCAGTGTCGATAACGGAGCTCCAATGGGAGACGGACACTCTGGCAAAACGGCCCGGTTATAATGGGTGTTTGGATTGGCCGACCAATGAGAGAGTGCCGTTCGGTGGCGAGGTTCACATTCACAATGTGGTCATTCAGTCGTAAGCCGGCTTCACCAGGGTCCGGACGCTGAGTCCGTGATGGGTTTGATTGTCTACCGTTCATTATACAAACACTGTACGCTGTATTCTCAAGTCAGGCGTCAGGACTAATAGGTATTGTCTGATGCCATATTGCGTATACAATATTTATGTATAATACCATACTCTGTAATAAGTCGGTTTTATTTTTTGGTTAGCATTATCCAATGTGAAGTTATTGCATTAATTTTATTTTATTTTGTTTTATAACCTTTAATTTCATTTAAGAGAATTTTATCTGGAAGTCTGAGGCCACAGGTCCCAACAAGCCGTAATGGCTGAAGTTAATTTTACTGTTGTTTCTAACCTAACAGTAACAGAAGCTGATGAGTTACGACAGTTTCGAGCTTCGTAAATTGTTCCCTTTCATTTTTGGACTTTTCGACGATTCTAACTAAAAATCATTAAAATCAAAATGTCTTGTTTGCGCTGTTATTGTTCATACAAGCAACGCTGTCATATGCAAGCCATCACCTGCCCGTGCTGCAAGGATGTGGCGTTGCACGGGATTTGCCATACGTACGCGGTTTTTAGCGCAAATAACGCATTCAGTGTAAATCCAGCGAACATTGCCAATAGCGCTTATTCATTGCCTGTATCCTGGCGCTATATTAACGAGTGGCAGCAATCCCATGTCAAATGTTGAGCAAGATGCTCAATAAATTTCTTATTTTTGCATAAATCGAATTATTCGTTATTGATTAATCCGAAGTGCATAACTGTTACTATTGTGCCATAGAGCTCATAAGCTCACGATATATCTCATGAAACCTGTCTTACGCTACAGAGTACATGCTTGTGCAGGATTGGTGTCGATGGACACTGCAAAACATTTCTGGTGTCAGACTTGGTGACAGGGAGTTGAATAATGTAGGGGTTGATGATATGAATATGAGCATGGATTATCACAAAGGCGGAACTAACGACATAATGTCTTCTAGATTTTGAAATGTGTTTTGTTCCTAGTAGCTGTAAAAGTCATGAACGACCCCATCTTTCAACGTCCACATATCGCAATGCAAACATGTGCTCCTGCAGCTGAACTTTCATTGCGTTGCTCGTTCCCAGGCTTCTGTTAAATTTGTATTGCATAGAAGCCGTTTTCACGAAGGATTATTGCGCTGAAAAGTTTCTGAAAGATTCTGAAAATGTTGAAAAACTACACAACTTTTACATGCGATTTTTGGCTAGAAATGTCCCTCATAATTTTGTAATATGTCGGTAAGAATAAAATATGTTGACAAAATTGCGGTTTGGTGGTAATAAGCAAGATAAGTATTGATAGAATCTTCCTGAAATTTTCAGGAAGTTTCAGGAAGATTCTATCAATACTTATCTTGCTTATTACCACCAAACCGCAGTTTTGTCAGCATATTTTATTCTTACCAACATATTACAAAATTATGAGGGACATTTCTAGCCAAAAATCGCATGTAAAAATTGTGTTGTTTTCAAAACTTTCAGAATCTTTCACAAACTTTTCAGCGCAATAATCCTTCGTGAAAACGGATCATTGTATCGTTCAGTGATGTCTGTCATGTTTTCCTATCTCATTACGCAGCCATGCGAGTCGAGATGAGATATAGAAGTACTTCTAATCGTGTTATGCTTTATCTAGAAAACTGCTCGAATTAGAGCTGTGATGACTTAAGCTTAAATACCTCGAAATATTTCCGAGAATCTGCTTTTGTGAACATTGGAGAACTTGGCCTTGCAACAAGAGCTCAAGGATCGGTCAAAACTGATGTGGGAAAATACGTGGCGAACAGTTCCGGAATAGTCACGCTTCCTGGCCGTCCTGCCGGAATAAATATTATATTCACGTAAAAAGTGTATGTAGGCAAGCTTGCAGATTTGTCCTTGCAAGCAGGGTAGGACGAAGGAAAACTACGTGATGGCAGTCAGACATGTACCTGTACCAACACGAGTACCATATATTTTTTTTTGTATAATAAATGACCGCTGTACAGTGTATGTACATGAAGCTCCAGTGCTTAAATCGCGCAAGGCACACTTTCCGAACTTCCGGTTTCAGCTACAGGTCGCTCGAACACCTCGCACTCAGCGGTATCAGGCCCAAAAGTAGAGCAACCAACTCAGCTCTATCACCCAATCGATCTCTTCCGAAGGCTTCAGAAGGCTCGAGGCGGCACCACCACTGCACCCGAAGACGGCCCGAAGACCGTCGATCCATGCTATGAACTATAACGCCGTCGATCTGTGACGTAACATCGTCAATCCGTCGCGTAACACTTTCGATCCGTCGCGTAATACATTCGATCCGCTGCGTAACACCTCCGATCCGTCGTGTAACACATTCGATCCGTCGCGTAACACCTTCGATCCGTCGCGTAACACCGTCAATCCGTGGCGTAACGCAGTCGATCCGTGGCGTAACCCCCCAATTAGACATGCACCAACCGACTCTCCACATCACAACTGCCAGGATAAATCGCGAAACCAATTTACGAATATGTCCGCGGTGGAGCACAACAGTGTCATAATTTAGTGAAATGTTTGCCGGTGTGAAAAGTCTGGCAGCAGCGGCGGTGACGCCCCGGTGCCGGTATCACCCTGCCTGTTATGTCGGCGACCGCGGGTGGTTAGGGGCCGGCCTGCAGGCGTATAATGAGGTGGTTGGTGTACTCAGCTCGGCTGGCGATTCCACTTCTCAATGGGCAGCGCTGTCTGTCATACGCGCTTTCCCAGCCTCATTCACGCCCGCGATGAAGTAACCCGTAAAACGACGGAATGGCGTAATAAACATAATGAAATGGTGTTGAAGATTTACGCTGATATGAGACAGCATGCCGGTTAGCGTCGTTTCCTGATGTGATTATAATTAAGTCGTGTTCTTTAAACGCTGTAGTACGGATGCGCCATTTCGAGTAAACGGCAACTTCTTCGCGTATGGTTTTTTATATATTTTAACAGTTCCTTCTTGAACGTTTTCGTGAGAAATTTGATAATGAAGGCCCAACGACCCGTTACCGAATGAGAACAGTCGAGTTTGGAGTGGTTAATACGAACAGACTGTCATGGGAAAAACAAAACTAACGTCATTACGTTGATATATTCGGATGCATAACTTCAACAATGTAGAACCAACGGGGAGTCGGACTGGCAAATGTTTGTCCAGTAGAGTCATCACGAAGTCAATTGTGGTTATGGCGGGTGCATAATCACCCTTTCTAGACCATTAATTTCGCCATCGTCATCAAACTACACAATAGAGAAGCTGAGGCTCAGGCAGTACTAAACGGTCACTTTACGCCATCATTGACTGTTTTTTTTTCTCACCACCCACTCACGTATATTGCTAACCAGAACAGCCGCAGTTTACGAATGCCAGCTAGAGTCCTCTGACTCTCCGCGTGGACGACCGAAAGAGTGTCAACTCTGTTATCTTCAGTCATAAACTATCGCTGTGAAAATGTGCCCTAGGCGTTCAAATGGTCATGTCCTGTATCTGAACACGGTATAGTATTAATAAGCGGCACCCCCTTCCACAGTGGGTCAGATGGGGTCAAAAACAGGTCATCGGAAGAACAAACTAAAATTATGGGGATTTTTACCTGAAATCGATGCCTAGCCATATAGGGAATGTACACAATGATACAATATCACCCCTCCTTTCACAATATGTCTGTACTTACACTTAGGAAAAAGGGAACCCTAGAGGTGGAGGGGAAGAACAAAGTGTCTCCATTTTCCACCAGGAAATGCACCCTGTTACCTCTTGAACAGGAAGGGGTACCAAGCACATCATTGCAGTATTGTGAATGTTTGGTTCATCCTATGACGATGACCTAGTCATTTGCTGAAAAGCACACAAAAAAAAATGATATGTATTAGTTAAGTATACGTGTGTTAAGTATACTTACACGCAAACTCCAGTGCCACTAACGCGCACTGGAGCCCCCCCCCCCCCCCCCCTGAGATCTCCGAAAGTATGAGAGCTAGAGCGACCAAACTTACAGGGTCGGTAACTGCTATGCTGATCTACATTTCCTAAAATGTGAGTGACCCTAGGTCTTTATCTTCAAGGTCAAATGAGGTCACTGGGGTAAAACTAGACATTTTGTAACTTGACCTCTATGTGACGTTATAGGTCACCATAAATAGTCAATGTTTCTGACATCAGGTTACCCAGAGATGCCGAATGGCGTTTGAATCGTCCCGATCCGTCTGCTTGTGCCTAAGATATCGCTTCGCCGACCGCGATTCTCGCCGTCATCTTCGATTTAAAATCCATATAACACAAAAATGTATCGACCAATTTCCATTTTTTTTGGTGTAAAGCAATCCGCTATTTTGTGCCCCCCCCCCCCCCCCCCCCCCCAGGGCTTCACACCTGGGGGGGCACAAAAGTGTCCCCTCCAGTGCGTGTGTTAACTAAACTGCGTCTTCGTCAAATGTCATGTATTCAAACGTTTTTTTTATAATTATAGATTCCATGCATATAATTACCTATCAAACATTTAGGTATATATTAAAATTACCCAAACTGCTTCTGTCTGACTTTCATTCCCTGTAGGCACTCATCTGAGGTCACCATTTGAAGACATAAATGAATAATTATATCCAACGTATCCACTTGGAAAATGTAATACGCAATTAAATCTCCTTTTTCAATCCCTAACATATCTTTTTTCGCTGGCTCTTTTAGTTCTCGAGCTAAAGACAGCTTTGTTATATATGGCTGAAATTTGACCTTCGGTGACTTCTGGTGACTTCAATATTCACCTGACCTAAACATGACCTGCGTACTTTCGATAGAGCTTATTTCGAGCTAGCTAACGTTCTTTTTATGCTTGTCGCTACGTTGCGCAGTTTTCGAGAGAAATACATAAAGAAATTCCTTCATTGATGAAGTTTCTCCCTGCTGATCGCGAGGCTACTGGCAAATAATCATATATTTTAAATTGGCGCAAAAAAAGCGAAGGTGATCTCTGCATAATCTGAAAGATCACACTTTAAACTATATGTGCGCAAACAATTTATGGCGGGACCTGGTGGGACTCATTTTGTATGCTTATGGTTATAACTCGGATATGTCTTTACTAGCAATAATGCCATATACAAGTTGCTGTATCCGTTGAAGTACCAGATAAAATCCCAGAAACCCACTGTGAATCAATTTTTGGTAAGCCAAAAGAACGCACTTTAATTTGGTCCACTACCAATTACCATGCAATCAACTAGTTTGCCACAGAGGTGCCGTTTAAGTAGGGTTTCAGTACACGTTCTTGCCTGCCTCTCCTAAATCCTGGACATAGCATGTGTTTAGGCTTGTTTTTTTACTACGAAATCGTTGTCTGTGAGGAAAAAAAGAGGTCACCATTGGATGCCTTGAACAATTTAGATTGTCTTAGGCATAAATTGAGTCGTGTAGGAGCTATTTGTATTTTCGCTCCATGACCGCTTTTGGAGCCTGCATCTGACCCATAGTGTGCCTTCCCCCAGCAAGAATACAGTGATGCTTCCATACCCAGACGGGTTGGCCGTCTTTTGGCCGGCTGGTCTGCTGGTTGACCTTCGATGCCGGTTTGGTCATTCAGTTAGGAGCTCCCCGGCTCGAACCAGGTGTCAATGGGTTGTGGATCCATCATCCAACGCCCTCAGCAACCTCAACGGTACCATTCTCGGAAAACCGCCGATTAAGCGTAACTCCAAATACGACTTCTCGCCCGCCCTCCCACACATTCCTCTCCAATTACAACGGGGAGGGTCCGAACTCCAAATGTACCCACTCCGTCCGAATCCCAGCCACTCCGGCCTCGCACTGCACACCAACACGCAACAGCCAGCACTCAGAGTGTGCAGTAACGACCCTCTGATCGGCCTGACTGGGATGGCCGCCCACTTGTCGGCGACCAACTCAGACCAGTGCGGTCGGCATAAAATGTGATATTCCTCCCCAACCCGGCCACCGGCTGGCCACAGCACCACCTCCGCCGCCACCGCCGCCGCCACAGCCACCGCCGCCGCCGCCGCCGCCCCTGCTTCCGATCGTGAGAATCCGAGTCGCATCGGGGGTGGTTATGCGTGTAATAGCCTCGCGCTGCCACCTTAACGGCCGTTAATGATCATAGTGGGGTCATATTAAGTGCGGCGTAATCGCGAACGTCGACTGCGAACGGCCGCGGCAGCAGCGTGGCGGCGGCGGCGGCGGCGGCGGCGGCGGCGGCGGCGGCGGCGGCGGCGGCGGCGGCGGACGCGCGGGAGGAAGTTCCAAATGTATGCAATCCATTACTGTGGAGCGTAATGACGCGCTAACCGATGCGATCGCCGAGCCACAGGCATAATGGCGGTCCCGATGCGCCCGATGCTATCGCGGTAATGGATGACGCACAGCCGGCCGCAGCGTGCTGATGTACGGCACGGCCAATTGAAACTGCCGCGCCGGTTTGATACCTTTCACTGCGGCTCGCGAGAGGGCTCGACACGCCGAGAGCGAGGCCCGAGCCGAGAGCGAGAGCCAGGCCCGCGGTACAGGCTGAAATCTCGGGGCAAACTGTGCTTGCTTGCGATGTTCGCGTACTAATTACGAGCCGCTGCTGTAGCTACGAGTAGAACTCATAGCTGGTGTGAAATATGCAATGTGTTCTCTCTTGTTTCGTCCGTTAGTTATTATACCTCTCAGAGGTCTGTGCGCGACATAAGGCAGTGCTTAGTCGAGAGTACTTATCCAGACAGTTCTCGATACAAAAACCTTGTTTCTCAAGCACTTAGAAGCTTGTTTATTTCAGCCTGCGAGGAAAGCAGAAACGGAACTTAAACTCATGAAACATTCCCTTACGCATTTCCGCCGCACCTAATATTGAATTATCTCTGATTTTAAATATATTTTTGTACTGTTACGTTGCAAAATAAGCATGAAGGAGTATACCTACAATACAGGCATATCTATTTAGAATAGCCGAAGACGAGAATAAATTCGGCGTAGAGAAGCTGTTAATAGATATGTTATGTTATGTTATGTTATGTATTGTTAATAGATGTTATTAGCTTATCATGTATTTTGTGAAAAACAACTTCTGAATGTTGCTTAGGTAAATATGAAAACCTAGCTTATTTGAGCTAAGCATATTTTTTTCGCACTGCAAACTTTTTACCCTTTCCTAGAGGGTAATCCCGCCACAGCCGGGTAACAGGGCCCACAGACGTTTGTCAACACCCACCGGGTGGTAAACTCTCTTCACTTACTCTCGCCCAGAGGGTATTTTTTTTCGAGATTACCCTCTGCGAACGGATAAACTCTTAACGTTACCCTTTGTCGTCGGTCTGTTGACGTAGGTGTGACGTCACAGACTGACGAAACGGCTTCCCGTCGCCGCATGAAGGGTTTATCCGTTCGCAGAGGGTAATCTTGAGAAAAAAAATACCCACTGGGCGAGAGTAAATGAAAAGATTTTACCCGGTGGGTGGTAAAAAACGTATGTGGGCCTGTTACCCGGCTGTGAAGGTTTACCCTCTAGGAAAGGGTAAAAACGTTTTCAGTGGCGTCCATCGACCTAACCTGTCTTCCAAAATGGCGTCAGCGACTCCATGAGGTATGCAAAAAAAAAGCACCATCTATTTAGTTCTCATCTAGATAAAAAAGCAGCTCAACCACACTCCTACAGTACAAAGCACGTCACGTGATAAGCCGCCACATGTTATCTGTGGTCGGACAGCCATGTTTAATCTGTCACCACATCACCCTTCAGATAGCATCTGTTAGAGCCATCGTGCTCATTACAGCGTTCAGTTGTCTGACGTAATAAAAACGCTTCGTTATTCATCTCCGAGATCTTCACACTCTTCGAAGAGTGCGAAGTTTTGATTTGTATAGTCACAATGCTTCTTTTGCATATATTTCCTCTTCAACACGCACTTGGAAGTTGCATGCCAAGACTTCGCACAAGGTTAGAAATTCAGGCTTAGATGACCCCCGGCTGTTATGGCTGCGCCGTGTTTGCCCCCATCTGACGCCTCCACCGCTGACAGGTCCAGCCACAGACCTGGCCAGCTTGTCACTTAGACGTTCTTTCAAGTTTAAAAAACATGCGCACTCTCAATGTATTTGTTACTGACAGTTATGAAGGTGGTAAATAATGATGTGGTAAGGTGATGGTGAGGTGATGTGAATGATGTGGTAAGGTGGTAAATGAAGCTGTTCTATACTACAGAGCTGCTCACTATGCCAGAGTGTTCTCCCAGCTCTCTTCAAAACCCACGAAAAGGTTGTTCGCTTTGTGAGCCGGTATATTTAAATACACTTCTTGAGGAGTAGCTGTTGCAGATGATTGCCCTGCATACACTTCATAACCCCCGCAGAGTGCTCATTGCATCAGCCGACATAAATTCACCCCCAACACTATCCCCGACACCATTTATAACCCATTCCGGCCGTCACCCAGGCCTCGCTTGTCACTCGGGACCTCCGGCTGTTACGGCTGCGCCGTGTTCGCCCCCGTCTGACGCCTCCCCCGCGCCGTGTTCGCCCCATCTGACGCCTCCCCGCTGTCAGGTCCAGCCACAGTCCCGGCCAGCTTGTCACTCGGGACCCCCGGCTGCTATGGCTGCGCCGTGTTCGCCCCCGTCTGACGCCTCCCCCGCTGTCAGGTCCAGCCACAGTCCCGGCCAGCTTGTCACTCGGGACCCCCGGCTGTTATGGCTGCGCCGTGTTCGCCCCCATCTGACGCCTCCCCCGCTGACAGGTCCAGCTCGGGACCCCCGGCTGCTATGGCTGCGCCGTGTTCGCCCCCGTCTGACGCCTCCCCCGCTGTCAGGTCCAGCCACAGTCCCGGCCAGCTTGTCACTCGGGACCCCCGGCTGCTATGGCTGCGCCGTGTTCGCCCCCGTCTGACGCCTCCCCCGCTGTCAGGTCCAGCCACAGTCCCGGCCAGCTTGTCACTCGGGACCCCCGGCTGCTATGGCTGCGCCGTGTTCGCCCCCGTCTGACGCCTCCCCCGCTGTCAGGTCCAGCCACAGCCCCGGCCAGCTTGTCACTCGGGACCCCCCGCTGCTATGGCTGCGCCGTGTTCGTCCCCGTCTGACGCCTCCCCCGCTGTCAGGTCCAGCCACAGCCCCGGCCAGCTTGTCACTCGGGACCCCCGCTGTTATGGCTGCGCCGTGTTCGCCCCCTTCTGACGCCTCCCCGCTGGCAGGTCCAGCCACAGTCCCGGCCAGCTTGTCACTCGGGACCCCCGGCTGCTATGGCTGCGCCGTGTTCGCCCCCGTCTGACGCCTCCCCCGCTGTCAGGTCCAGCCACAGCCCCGGCCAGCTTGTCACTCGGGACCCCCCGCTGCTATGGCTGCGCCGTGTTCGTCCCCGTCTGACGCCTCCCCCGCTGTCAGGTCCAGCCACAGCCCCGGCCAGCTTGTCACTCGGGACCCCCGCTGTTATGGCTGCGCCGTGTTCGCCCCCTTCTGACGCCTCCCCGCTGACAGGTCCAGCCACAGCCCCGGCCAGCTTGTCACTCGGGACCCACCGCTGTTATGGCTGCGCCGTGTTCGCCCCCATCTGACGCCTCCCCGCGCCGTGTTCGCCCCATCTGACGCCTCCCCCGCTGTCAGGTCCAGCCACAGCCCCGGCCAGCTTGTCACTCGGGACCCACCGCTGTTATGGCTGCGCCGTGTTCGCCCCCATCTGACGCCTCCCCCGCGCCGTGTTCGCCCCATCTGACGCCTCCCCCGCTGTCAGGTCCAGCCACAGTCCCGGCCAGCTTGTCACTCGGGACCCACCGCTGTTATGGCTGCGCCGTGTTCGCCCCCATCTGACGCCTCCCCGCTGACAGGTCCAGCCACAGCCCCGGCCTCGCTTGTCACTCGGGACCCACCGCTGTTATGGCTGCGCCGTGTTCGCCCCCACCTGACGCCTCCCCCGCGCCGTGTTCGCCCCATCTGACGCCTCCCCGCTGACAGGTCCAGCTCGGGACCCCCGGCTGTTATGGCTGCGCCGTGTTCGCCCCCATCTGACGCCTCCCCGCTGACAGGTCCAGCTCGGGACCCCCGGCTGCTATGGCTGCGTCGTGTTCGCCCCCATTCTGACGCCTCCCCGCTGACAGGTCTAGCTCGGGACCCCCGGTGCTATGGCGCGCCGTGTTCGCCCCCCCGTCTGACGCCTCCCCCGCTGACAGGTCCAGCTCGGGACCCCCGGCTGCTATGGCTGCGCCGTGTTCGCCCCGTCCTGACGCCTCCCCCGCTGACAGGTCCAGCTCGGGACCCCCGGCTGCTATGGCTGCGCCGTGTTCGCCCCCATCTGACGCTCCCCCGCTGACAGGTCCAGCTCGGGACCCCCCGGCTGCTATGGCTGCGCCGTGTTCGCCCCCATCTGACGCCTCCCCCGCTGACAGGTCCAGCTCGGGACACCCGGCTGCTATGGCTTGCGCCGTGTTCCGCCCCCCATCTGACGCCTCCCCCGCTGACAGGTCCAGCACAGCCCCGGCCGTTGCCGACATAACCACCGGGCCAGCCCTGGTAGCCAATCATTAGCATTACGGCAGCCCCCCCAGGGTGAACTATTTTTTATGGCGTATAACTGCGGCCGGCGGCTGCTGGGCGCCATTATTGCATGCTGCCGCTTGCATTTACGACTAACCGGATTAGTTATGACTCTGATATTTACTTCAGGGCAGCGAGCGAGCCGAATACCAACTCATGGGGCGACCGCGATTAGTCCGGGTGACTCGGCTTCTGAGTAGCGGGGGGACGGGGGTGTGAAGGGTGGGAAGAGGGGGTGGGGGTGGATAAACCGAGGAGGGTCTGAATAGGTAAGGGGTGAAGGGCCAGTAGGAGGGAGTGGGGTGGAGAGCTGAGGAGGGTTTGACTGCCTAAAGGGGTGTGAAGGGAGGAAGAACCAGGAGGGTGGTGGGGTGGAAACTGAGGAGTGAGGAGGTTCTGACTAGCCACATCCCCCGCAGCGCCCCGTCAGCAGTCGGACCCTCCTCAGTATTCATCCCCCACCCACCTCGCAACATTTGAACATGTACCGACTGAGTAGGGTCTGATGGGGTGGGTGCATTGCAGCAGGAGGGTGGAAGGAGTACTGAGGAGGCTTGACGGGAGACGGGCGCCGTAAGGAAGGTACAGCTCTGCTGGCCGCAGAGAACCGTGAAGCGGTGACCGAATACCATCAGACATCCCCACCGGCCCAGCGCACATGTCTGATGGCAGTTTAATTATTGTAGAGTGGTCTGGTGAGCCCTAGCGTAACAACGCACAATTTCATTCCATTTCATTTAATTATTTAGGAACCACCCACAAAGCGTGGCTGTTACTACTCCTGTATATGCATGTGGTAAACACTCTGCAGCACCACGACACAATTAAAAATGGTTTGCATAGGCACTGATGAGAATAGCTTGACAGACTATTTGGGGGCACTCGCTCACGTCACGCACTCGGTTCTTGCCAATACGGGCTACAAAACGCGCGCCTGGACGGACAATGGACCTCAGCAGCATGCGAGCAAATCGGACCCAAACTAGTCAGCTAGCACAATTTCAGAATCATTTGATAAACATTTAAGCACGCAAGCTTCATTTGTTGGCTCTTCATTTGATCCCTTGACCATCTAATGATTCGGTAATTTAAGTCCATTTGTACCCGATCTCGTCATATCGTACAATTTTGTTTGCAACGATAGTTCGTATTTACACCTATATGCGATTATCATAACCCAAAACCTCACTATGTGAGCAAATGAGCCTCAATCTCAAACCTCCACGACATCCCCAAGTGGAGAATAGCAGCGCTGGGCATTACTCTCTAACACTGTGGTAACTGCGCACACGTCCTGTGCATGGGCGGGGTGGCGCGGGGGTCCCACGTCCTGTGCAACACGTCCTGTGCATGGGCGGGGGTGGCGCGGGGCGGGGGGGCACGGGGAGGGACGCGTCCCCCAAACATTTTCGGATTTAATACGCTATGGGCGTTGCATGGACAGAATCGACTGCAAAGTGCCCTCCGTCTCCCAACTTTCGAAGGTGCCCTTGGTGCCGTGCATGACTCGGCCAGAAAGCATAAACGGCAGCTCTCCTCATCAGCTCCAGCACCGGGTCCTGTGTTCCGACCACACCCGCCCCAGCCGGGGATACCCCGTGCCGCCTCCCCATGGCCGCCGCCCGCTCTCCTCGTGTCTGGTCGCCATACTTTATACGTGAGAATTCACGCCTCACCGGACCCAGCCATACAAGTTTATATCGCAGTGAAATTTCAATGACGCTCCGAACATACAATCTCTTCATCGTACCGGCGCCTGCCCCGCGGCTGCGCGCTCGCCAGCAACTGCCACTAAATGCCGCGGTTGCCACTTCACTAAATTGGTACATCCGTGTGTAATTTGGTCGGAATGCTAATTCGTTCTCAGCATAAAAAGCGGCGTGTTGTGTGCCGACTGGGGGCGGCCGTGATTACACGATGGCCGCCTCAAATGGCCGAGTGCGCTGCTGCTCGGCCGATATACGGCCGGTCATACGACCGAGATAGCGCCGCCGGCAGCGGCATGGTGTCCGCACCCGCACCACCGCCGCCACCCGCCCCGCCACCGCCACCGCCACCGCCCCGCCACCGCCACCGCCACCGCACCGCCACCGCCACCGCCCGCCACCGCCCCGCCACGCACCGCCACGCCACCGCACCGCCCGCACACCCCGCCACCGCCACCGCCCGACGCCGCCACCGCCCGCCACCCGCCACCGCCACCGCCACCGCCACCGCACCGACCCGCCACCGCCCCGCCACCCGCCCCGCCACGCCTCACCGCGCCACGCCGCCACCGACGCTAGCCGCCCCGCACCCGCCCGCCCCGCCACCGCCAACGCCACGCCCGCACCGCACCGCCACCCGCCGCCACCGCCCGCGCCACCGCACCGCCCCCCGCCCGCCTCCCCGCCCGCACCGCCACGCCACCGGCCACGCAACGCCACCGCCACCGCCACCACCACCACACCGCCACCGCCACCGGTCACCGTCACACGGCCGCCACCCACCGCCACCCGACCGCCCACCGCCACCGCCACCGCCCCGCCACCAGCCCCGCCACCGCCACCGCCACCCGCACCGCCCCGCCACCGCCCCGCCACGCACCACCACCGCCACCGCCACCGCCCCGCACCGCCCGCCACCGCCACCGCCACGCCACCGCCACCGCCACCCGCCACCGCCACCGCCCCACCACCACCACCGCCACCGCCACCGTCACCGTCACCGCCACCCCCGCCACCCCCCGCCCCCCACCCGCCACCGCCCCCACCCGCCACCGCCAAGCACGCACCGCCCCGCCACCGCCCCGCCACGCCACCGCCACCGCCACCGTCCGCCACCGCCCGCACCGCCGCCACCGCGCCACCGCCACCGCCACCGCCCCCACCGCCACCGCCCAGCCAGCCCGCCGCACGCCACGCACGCCCCGCCACCGCCCCGCCACCGCCCCGCCACCGCCACCGCCACCCGCCGCCGTCCGCCCACCGCTGCCGGACGGTGCCGCTTCCCCCGCGCGCTGGTGAAGAACGCCGGGTATCTTAGTTGATTGGTTTGAAGAAGCCCTAAAAACGGCCTCTAGAGATTATCAGACTGCCCCGAATCTGTCCCCATCTGGCGAAATGACAGAACTGTACCCGTCTGACCCTGTACCCGGTGTGATCCTTACCGTGTGATCCTGTACCCGTCTGATCCTTTCTCCCGTCGTCTGACCCTGTACCGTCCTGATCCTGTACCGGTCTGACTCTGCTGTCCGACCTGCACCCGCCTAACCCGCTGTCCGACTGTACCAATCGTCTGACCCCGCACCCGTCTGACCCTGCCATCTGACCCCACACCCGCCACGCTCAGCGGCAGGTGCTGCCGGTGTTAGAGACCCGTTTCAGCCCAAACCACCTCCGCCGGCACTAAGCTGGAACTACCAGACCAGTAAGCGACCCGGCCCGTTAGGGTTAAGACGTTTAAGGACGCCATGAAATGATAATTTTAAGCAGGTTTTTTGTCTAGCGCCCAGAGAGCTGGGCCCGCGTATGCGCCCGGCAGCTGCGACGGCGGCATCTTTGATGTGGCAATGTGTTGGCAATTGTATGTGACTATGTCATTGTAACGTGGTTTTCAGATTTGCTACAGCGTCCGCATTTTCCAGCTGTAAACGGTGGATTGAGTTTGGGAGGTGTTGATGTAGTTATCCTTCATTTGGGTGAGATTTGGCTTGTTGTGATGTAAATATTAGGCCATCAACAGCCACTGATGATGGACTACGTATTGTCAGAAACGAGTCCGTATTTGTAAGTGATGTCACCACAAAAGATGCCATACGCAGTTATATACGTTACCAACTTCATTCCTTAAAGGAAATAGTTCACCTCAACATTAGTTTTAAACTGAGATAGCTGTTTAGTAGCCCATGTTGGGAAACCCCTATCTGCAAGTTTCCTTGACTGAAAAAGGACTCACTCTCCAGCCGAAGATATTTGACTTTTTGGCGAAGGGAATTCCGGCGCATATATGATATACACGTACCGTCTGAAAGTGCCAGCCCTTGCCATGGAGCATGCGCAGACCAATAACGCACATCATAACATTAATGATTTACGACCTTCTGTCTCTGAATTGGCGCGATGTAGGACCATTTTTGAAAATAAAAAAGAAACTGTATTCAAAAATTATAATAAAATCGTGTTCTGAAAAAAATTCGAAGGTGAACTATTTCTTTAAAGGAATGTTTCACCTTCTGAAAGTTGTCAAATATACGCCTGGTTGTAGTCTAATATGATGTAAAGTGCTGCTGAAAACGATGGTAATATTTTTCTCTCGAAAAGTCACTAACCTTAATACAATTTTGTTTTTACATTTGAGATGATGATGTCATTATCGAGCTATAGAGAGCTATAGAGAAACCTTTACGCTGCAAATATGACACAATCGTTTCAGACAATTCTGGCGACGTAATGCATAACATTGTGGAACTGTCTTCTTCTCCCGCACAGAACACAATGACGAGTGCGAGGCATTGCGATAGCTCAATATTTATAATAAAAAAAAACAATAAATCCATAGCTGAGTATTATTTATGTATTTATTTATTGTATATCATTGGGACTCATCCACAAGGATGTGGCTATTATGAGCCTCGTCAGACATTAGGTTCACATGTTAAGAATCACAACTGCTCAGGAAATGGTAGGTGAAATAAAAAAGCACAACCTAAAACAGCACAAAGCAAAAATATTTGTATACGCTAAAATGATTGAAGTACCTACAAAGAACAATTACTATGCGGACGATATAAAATCTTCTAAAATCTTAAGTGAGAAGACGAGCTTTGAACACTTTGTTTAAAGCGCGCGTATGACATGCCTGCAGCTCAGATCCGATCACATGTTCATTTGTACAGCACACATGCCCGGTGCCTACAAGTTCTTTTGCAATGTTAGTGCGAAAGCGAGACAAGTACAGGTGGTCTGAGTGTCTGGTTCTGCGTTCAACGACATCTCTGTTGTAACGCACCTCTCGCCTAAGTACCTCGGCTCATTGGCCATAACTATTTTATGCAGAGGCACAAATCATTAAGTCCACCATCGCTGCGATAGGGAAGCCACTCCAAGTTCTCTACCACATCGGACACATGTTGTATCTTTGTCGGCCTGATATCAACCTAGCAGCGAAATTTTGCACTTCTTGTAGTCGTTTCAGGCGGTTTTGTTTGGCACAGCCGAATACTTGGCTACAGTAACGTACACGGACATGGACCAACGCGTTCACAACAGTCGACAGTACTTGAGCCGGTATTCATGTGCTTTGCGTGACACAAGGCCTATGAGAATCGAGAAACATTTGTTGACGATGCTATCTATATGAGGCTCACAACTTACAACGACTGTCGAACATAACAACCGAGGTTCGCGCTGAAGACACAGCTGTAGGGGTCTCTCCGACTGAACTCAACCAGAGCAGGCTCTGCTGCAGGCAAATTGTAGAGCAAACCTATCCCCGACGACCATCAGTTCGGTTTTGGCAGCGTTAATCTTCATCCC
>JAXIVJ010004985.1:0-10000 GCA_036785665.1 Chirona hameri
ACTCCTCGACATCTCCCCGGACGGTGTTCTTCCTGCTACTGAGAGTGGTCCCCACTCCAACCGGCGCCTCACTGCAGTGCCGGTCACGGGGGGGGCGGAGTGGCAGTGCGTTGACCCCCCCCCCCCCGGCCCCTCCGAGTCAGTGCTATGTACAGAGTGCCAGTCCCCACTGTTTATTCACGCTGCGTGCTCATGGTCGGGGCAATGTTTGATACAGCCCGGCTTCGAACCGGCCACTCCCTGGACATTTCAAACAGCACTGGCGTATGTTTATATAACCTATTCCATTAAAGGGGATTATAACGGGTTTCCTTCCCAAGAATAATTTAGTTACATTGTAAAACGTACTTTAAAGGTGGTAGATAGTCCCACGGTAGCCACTTTTTCTGGGAAATGACCTTTTCAGCACTAGTAAGGGACATTCAAAGTGCGCGGTGATGCCACCGCGTATTTCTGCAGGACCGGCTGAGGCAGAGCCAGTCATCTCTTCTATGCTATAAACAACACCTCACTTATGGTATATATTTCCCGGTAAAATAAGCAATTTGAAAGAAAATAAACTTGTTTTGTTCCAACGACAGCAGGCAGTTACATAGTTTTCCCATAAAAGTCTATATTTTTTCATGAATTTTAAATGTCAAAAAATTAATACGCCAACCACCAAATTCTCAACGCTAATAGGCCAGAGAAAAGAAAACCACAAAAACACAAAACCCTCAACGAACTAGTGTGTAGTAATACAAAGGTCCTGTCAGTTTGATTGCAGAAATAATTTTGTGATCCAGTGTAGGACTTGCAGATAATTTCAAAACTCTCAAGTTGATCTTAAAGGGATTATACGGGTTTCCGTCCTGAAAGTAAATGCACTCTTTTGCAGTTGTATGAGCGCTTAACACGCTTAATAGACATATAACAGGGACGTCAATGCTCATTTAGTCCATTATTTCAGAATGTTATCAGCTTTATAACTTGGGTCGTTTTTTTCGAGACTAGTATCAGATAACGAGTACTTTATCGGCACTACTGCCTCTCACACTTTTATCTTAAGATAAATTTTAGGAGTTTTGAATTATCTGCAAGGCCTACACTGGATCACAAAATTATTATCGCAATCAAAACGTCGGGACTTCGTATTACTACACACTGTGCGTTGAGGCTTTGTGTTTTTGTGGTTTTCTTTTCTCTGGCCTTTAGCGTTGAGAATTTGTGGTGGAGTATTATTTTTTTTCATGAAAAATTCATGAAAATATAGAATGTTATGGGAAAACTAGGTAACAGGCATGCTGTCGCTGGAAACATACAAGTTTATTTTCTTCTCAAATAATTGCTTATTTTACTGTAAATATATCATACGTGAGGTGTTTTTATTAGACATAAAAGATATGGACTGGCTCTGCTCAGGCCGGGTCCAGCAGAAAATACGCGGTGGCATCACCGCGCACTATTTGAATGTCCCTTACGTGCAGAAAAGTCAATTTCCAGAAAAATGTGGCCGCTACCGTGGGACTCTATCTACCACCTTTATAAAGTCCCGTTTTACTATGTACGTATCAATTATTTTGGGAAAAACCGCTATAATCCCTTTAAGATAAAAGTGGTGGACAGTAGTGCCGATCAAGTACTCGTTATCTGATACTAGTCCTCGAAAAACGCCCGAAGTTTTTAACGCTTGATAATTGCTGAAATAATGGGACTAAATGAGCAATGAGGTCCCTGCTATAAGTCTTAAACGTGTTTAAAGCTCATACAACTGCAAAATAGTGCATTTCCTTTAGGACCGGAACCCGATATAAACCCTTTAAAGGGATATATTCACCTTTTGATCTACTTTTCAGCATATCTTATGCATCGTGTATGGCATCAAATTGCTCGAGTCTCAATTTTAAAAATGAAAATAAAGACTTTTTTATATTTTCGAAATTCATTTTTTGGGGAAATTAAACAAAACAAGTGCATATACTCTTTCGGAGTTCATGATCGGATTTTTTCTCTCATTATTTGCAAGCGCGACATATCTGGCGTTTTTCTTTCTTTTGATAACGTCTCTGATTGGTCCCTGAAACAAATTACCGACACTAAATAGGTAGCCGTTGCGTAGTCCAAGTGGAATTCCGATTCATTGCCAGTTTTGTCATTGTTTGTTGATTTATGTTTATGTATACAATGATTATTTTGCATGATAAGCTAAATCATAGTGTTGTACTAGTGCTAAACCCCGTCGCTCCGCTGGACGATTAGCTGGTATTCTCCTGATGGAGGGAATCCGCACCCTAATCCAGCACGTTAATTAATCTGGATCTGGAATGGAACTACATAGGACATAATTACAGTATAACCCTGTCAAGGGATCACCGCCCCACCAACTCCGGTGCGTCGGTGACTTATCCCATCTCCCACATATTGTCCTATAGCATAGCTAGCTGGGCATCTCCGGGAGGGAGGTATCCGCACCAATTCAGCACGTATGAATTAACTTGGACTTTAAAATTAATAAACTGAGCGGTGCCGGAGAGACAGACAGACAGGACGCTTAGCAAATAGTAATATAGATACAGCCAGCGACAAACTATACAAAACGCCCTAATGTGAAAATAAATGAACCCATTAAAAAAACTGAGGGCCGCAAACTACTAATTTGGCCGTCGTAGCGTGCACCAATGATAAGTGCTAATTTGGTTACTTTATTATTCAATGTTTGTTGATTGTTAATGTATTAGGGAACACAATCACAATAACAGTGTTGCAAGACTTATTTTTTCATACAATTTGTTAAAAAAACAAAACGAGACAAGCCCGAATTCGAAATTCGTACCAAGTACTTGCAAGCACTGGTCGTTATAAGCGTTGCGCGTGGAACGCTTATCAACATTGACTTGAAATACTCCCGGTAGGAATTGTTATATGCAAAATGTGTAAATTTACAATATATTTTGGTCTCCATCTATCGATTTCATGTAATAACTCCATTTTAGTGGGAAAAGGGTGAATATTTCCCTTTAACCGCAAACTTCTAATGACTTGGCGTAAACGCCGCGTTTCTCGACAAACACAATTCGAACGTTTCGATCGACCGATTACAAGACTCGCATTATTATACTGGTATAGAATGCCATGCATTGCAACCCCAATGTATCTTTGTCCATCATCAGCATGTCAATTGACTCACCACACGCGTCGTGACTCATATTCGACTTCATCGAATGTGAAGCAGTGGCTTCTGTGATGAGGCACACAATAAGCCATGGTGTGGGCACCGTTACATTCTAAAGTACTTCGTTACTTCGTTACTCCGTTACTCCTAAAAAATAACTCGTCCTCTTTACTCTGTTACATTTGTCAAAAAATGTAACGGAGTTACAAGTTACTCCGTTACTCCGTTACTATTTTTAACGAAGTGATATCAACGTAAACGCAGGTTTATGCCTTTTTTGTTGTTTTGTGATCTATTAACTTGATTAGACCATTTACATATAATTTATACTTTTTATTATAAAACTAACTTATGAAACTATTTGTAAGTTATTTCTAGAGAAAACAAAAAAAAATGCGCTCCACGAACACCGGCTAGCTGTGCGATACCTTACAAGACGCTGTAGCGTCGATGGGCGCACTGAACAAGCCACGGCCAGAATATTTATTACCGTGTTTGCCAAATGTTTCAAACCATCGAATCCCTTACAACCGCCTCATGCGTCGACGAGCGGGAACGGCCGTGGCAGCAAAAGACATGCATTGGACAATGATAATGCATTGCATTGAATAGAAAACAACTTCACGTTTGCATAACAGTAACTAATGTAATGTGAAACAAAATGACGTATAAAGATGAATCTAAATATATTAAATTGTTACATTATTTACCTTCAAAAACATGAAGCAACGGAGTAACAGAAGTAACAGACTAAAAAGTAACGAAGTAACGGACCATACAAAAAGTAACTTCCGTTACTCGGTCCGTTACTGCATAAAAAATGTAACGTGTCCGTTACTTCGTTTAAATAGTAACTTCGTTAGTACGGATATTACGGAGTAAACGGACCGGTGCCCACCTATGAAAATGGCACATATTTTGTTTCTTTCATAACATGCAACAACTTGCCCTACATTTGTTTTTGTGAGCATTGGAATCAGAAAATATTAACAGGTACTGTTCGAAGGTAATAAGCATTCACTGACTCACTTGAGTTGAGTCGGTTTCGAGTCAAATTGGCTCGCTAGGGGACTGCCGACTCAGAGTCGATCGAGAGCCTGTGTGTGCTGTTTTACCACACCTCCCTCCACACCTCCATCAACCGCCGAACCCACCCCCCCCCCCACCCCCCCCCCCCCCCCCCCCCCCCCCCCCCCCCCCCCCCCCCCCCCCCCCCACACCCCCTCCCCTCCCGGTACCCCACAAACTCTCCGTTACCCCACCCACAGACCCCCCCCCCCGGCACACCACACACCCCTGATACAGTGGTACACCGCACCCCCGGTGACCACCACACCAACCCACCTCTGACAGTACATAAGGCCACCGATGTCAACCGTGTCAGCTCAGTCAGCACATGTCAGCACATGTCAAGCACATGTCAGCACATGTCAGCACACAGCGCGCCCCTCATGTTAATTGTCACCGGTTCGCAGAGGACCAAAAACAGCCCGCGTGGCATTCAATTAATGTAACAGGGCCGAGTTCGATGGGTACTTTGTTTTTAGAGACAAATAGTTTTGCGTTAAATGTGAAGCGTTTGCAACAGGCCCTGCGGTTTCAGTTGCTAGCGAGCCGCTGACGTTTGTGTGTACTGAGTGGCTTCCTCTTGACAGTGATCTGTAAGTTTTTCACCCGTCATTTTTCTCAGACCGCTGTGGCGGTGCTAAGCAGGTTTCCGAAGCCTCAAAACAAGCCCCAAAGTCCCACGGTGGACGGCCGCCGGCCTGCGAACCGTACCGTGTTGACGTATTCGGTGAGGCCACGGTCCTCGCGCCGCCCCGGTGCACGCACTGCGTCAGAGGCCCGCTGACCACCAGGTGGGAGCCGTTCCTGTGGGAGACGCAGCCCCAGTCGTCCAGATGGAAAGCGCCCACCGAGACGGCGTCCCGCGGCAGCAGCAGGCACGGCCACAGTCAGCCGGCCGTCGGCACAGGAGACGGAGACGGAAGCGACGCAGCTGGCCAGAGGCGGAGCTGAGGAGACAGGGAGACACGGGTCAGACAGAGACAAAGGAGAGAGAGACGGAGCGCGCAGCTGGCAAGAGGCAGAGCTCAGGAGGAGAGAGACACGGGGTCAGACAGAGACAAAGGAGGACGAGACGGAGCGACGCAGCTGGCCAGAGGCGGAGCCATGAGGAGACAGGGAGACACGGTCAGACAGAGACAAAGAAGACGAGACGGAGCGACGCAGCTGGCCAGAGGCAGAGCCTGGGAGAGGGAGACGCGGGTCAGACAGAGACAAAGGGAGACGGAGACGGAGCGACGCAGCTGGGCCAGAGGCCGAGCCTGGGGAGGGAGGGAGACACGGGGCAGACAGAGACAAAGGAGACGGAGACGGAGCGACGCAGCTGGCCAGAGCAGAGCCTGGGGGAGGAGAGGGAGACACGGGTCAGAAGAGACAAAGGGAGACGGAGACGGAGCGACGCAGCTGGCCAGGGGCGAGCCTGAGGGAGGAGAGGGAGACACGGGTCAGACAGAGACAAATGAGACGGAGACGGAGCGACGAGCTGGCCAGAGGCGGAGCCTGAGGGAGAGGGGGAGACACCGGGTCAGACAGAGACAAAGGAGACGGAGACGGAGCGACGCAGCTGGCCAGAGGCGGAGCCTGGGGGGAGGGAGGGAGACACGGGTCAGACAGAGACAAAGGAGACGGAGACGGAGCGACGCAGCTGGCCAGAGGCGGAGCCTTCGAGGGAGGAGAGGGAGACACGGGTCAGACAGAGACAAAGGAGACGGAGACGGAGCGACGCAGCTGGCCAGAGGCGGAGCCTGCGAGGTAGGAGAGGGAGACGGGTCAGACAGAGACAAAGGAGACGGAGACGGAGCGACGCAGCTGGCCAGAGGCAGAGCCTAAGGGAGAGGGGAGACACGGGTCAGACAGAGACAAAGGAGACGGAGACGGAGCGAGCAGCTGGCCAGAGGCGGAGCCTGGGGGAGGGAGGGAGACACGGGTCAGACAGAGACAAAGGAGACGGAGACGGAGCGACGCAGCTGACAGATGCGGAGCCTGGGGGAGGGAGGGAGACACGGGTCAGACAGAGACAAAGGAGACGGAGACGGAGCGACGCAGCTGGCCAGAGGCGGAGCCTGCGAAGAGAGGAGAGGGAGACACGGGTCAGACAGAGACAAAGGAGACGGAGACGGAGCGACGCAGCTGGCCAGAGCAGAGCCTGAAGGGAGAGGGGGACACGGGTCAGACGAGACAAAGGAGACGGAGACGGAGCGACGCAGCTGGCCAGGAGGCGGAGCCTGGGAGGGAGGGAGGCGACACGGGTCAGACAGAGACACAGGAGACGGAGACGGAGCGACGCAGCTGGCCAGAGGCGGAGACCTGGGGGAGGGAGGGAGACACGGGTCAGACAGAGACACAGGAGACGGAGACGGAAACGACGCAGCTGGCCAGAGGCGGAGCCTGAGGGAGACAGGGAGATACGGGTCAGACAGAGACAAAGGAGACGGAAGAGGGAGCGACCGCAGCTGGCCAGAGGCGGAGCCTGCGAGGGAGGAGAGGGAGACACGGGTCAGACAGAGACAAAGGAGACGGGAGACGGAGCGACGCAGCCTGGCCAGAGGCAGAGCCCTGAGGGAGACAGGGAGACACGGGTCAGACAGAGACAAAAGGAGACGGAGACGGAGACGGAGCGACGCAGCTGGCCAGAGGCAGAGCCTGAGGGAGACAGGGAGACACGGGTCAGACAGAGACATAGGAGACGGAGACGGAGCGACGCAGCTGGCCAGAGGCAGAGCCTGAGGGAGACAGGGAGACACGTGTCAGACAGAGACAAAGGAGACGAGACGGAAGCGACGCAGCTGGCCAGAGGCGGAGCTGGGGGAGGGAGGGAGACACGGGTCAGACAGATACAAAGGAGACGGAGACGGAGCGATGCAGCTGGCCAGAGGCGGAGCCTTCGAGGGAGGAGAGGGAGACACGGGTCAGACAGAGACAAAGGAGACGGAGACGGAGCTACACAGCTGGCCAGAGGCGGAGCCTGGAGGAGGGAGGGAGACACGGGTCAGACATAGACAAAGGAGACGGAGACGGAGCGACGCAGCTGGCCAGAGGCGGAGTCTGCGAGGGAGAAGAGGGGAGACACGGGTCAGACAGAGACAAAGGAGACGGAGACGGAGCGACGCAGCTGGCCAGAGGCGGAGCCTGAGGGAGACAGAGAGACATAGGTCAGACAGAGACAAAGGAGACGGAGACGAAGCGACGCAGCTGGCCAGAGGCGGAGTCTGCGAGGGAGGAGAGGGGAGACACAGACGACACACAACACACTGGACAGAGGTCAGACACAGAGTACAGACAGGGACTAACACCGCACACCGACACACAACAAGCCAGATATTGTTAGCGTCCAGAAACGCGCAAACAAATAGGAAAATGATCAGCCAACAGTTCTGTGAACAGATATCGCGCTTATGACGGCAACACTTAAGACTCTAACGATATTCGCGGCATCGAGAGTCGACACCTCGTGTAGAGCGCAGCTCGTCTGAAGAAAGCAAATAATAAAACTAAAGGAAACAATAGGAAAACAATACGCTACAAACTTCTCCGCGTTTCTCAGTCCGACATCTACAACCATGTGATTCATCACTGATAGCTGACTACCAGGCCATCGGGTCACACACCCACATCGCACGGTCCACGTTACCCACTGCACCCGCTGCACCACCGTGACAGCGGCAGCAGCAGGGGTGGCATGGGTGCAGGGGTGGCAGGGGTGGCAGTGCATCCTGCAGCTCAGCCGCGGCACGGGTGACTGTGTAGTGTGTACCCGCGACACGCCGTTATCTCCGTATCTCTGTCTCTCTGTGTGTCCTGCAGACCAGCCGCGGCACGGGTGACTGTAGTGTGTACACCGCGACACGCCGTTATCTCGTATCTCTGTCTCTCTGTGTATCCTGCAGACCAGCCGCGGCACGGGTGACTGTGTAGTGTGTACTCGCGACACGCCGTTATCTCGTATCTCTGTCCTCTCTGTGTGTCCTGCAGACAGCCGCGGCACGGGTGACTGTGTAGTGTGTACCCGCGACACGCCGTTATCTCGTATCTCTGTCTCTTTGTGTGTCCTGCAGACCAGCCGCGGCACGGGGTGACTGTGGTGTGTACCCGCGACACGCGTTATCTCGTATCTCTGTCCACCAGTCCCAGCGAGGCAGCCGGCCCCCGGCCTGGCCATTATACACACACACACCTACACACACCGACACACACCTACACACACCTACACACACCTACACACACCTACACACACCTACACACACCTCACACACACTACACACACCTCATACACACTACACACACCTACACACACCTACACACACCTACACAACACCTACACACACCCTACACACACCCACACACACCTACACACACCTACACCTACACAAGACACACAGACACACAGACACACAGACACACAGACACACAGACACACAGACACACAGACACACAGACACACAGACACACAGACACACAGACACACAGACACACACGACACACAGACACACAGACACACAGACACACAGACACACAGACACACAGACACACAGACACACAGACACACAGACACACAGACACACAGACACACAGACACACAGACACACAGACACACAGACACACAGACACACAGACACACAGACACACAGACACACAGACACACAGACACACAGACACACAGACACACAGACACACAGACACACAGACACACAGGACACACACACACAGACACCACAGACACACAGACACACGACACACAGAACACACAGACACACAGACACACAGACACACAGACACACAGACACACAGACACACAGACACACAGACACCACACAGACCACACAGACACACAGACACACAGACACACAGACACACAGACACACAGACCACACAGACACACAGACACACAGACACCACAGACAACAGACACACAGACACACAGACACACAGACACACAGACAACAGACACACAGACACACACAGACACCAGACACACAGACACACAGAACACAGACAACACAGACACACAGACACACAGACACACAGACACACAGACACACAGACACACCAGACACACAGACACACAGACACAAGACACACAGACACACAGACACACAGACACACAGACACACAGACACACAGACTCACAGACACACAGACACACCAGACACACAGCACACAGACACACAGACACACAGACACACAGACACACAGACACACAGGACACACAGACACACAGACACACAGACACACAGACACACAGACACACAGACCACACAGACACACAGACACACAGACACACAGACACACAGACACACAGACACACAGACACACAGACACACAGACAACACAGACACACAGACACACAGACCCAGACACACAGGACACACAGACACACAGACACACAGACACACAGACACACAGACACACAGACACACAGACACACAGACACACAGACACACAGACACACAGACACACAGACCACAGACACACAGACACACAGACACACAGACACACAGACACACAGACACACAGACACACAGACACACAGAACACAGACACACAGACACACAGACACACAGACAACACAGACACACAGACACACAGACACACAGACACACAGACACACAGACACACAGACACACAGACACACAGACACACAGACACACAGACACACAGGACACACAGACACACAGACACACAGACACACAGGACACACAGGACACACAGACACACAGACACACAGACACACAGACACACAGGACACACAGGGACTCAAGGACACACAGACACACAGACACACAG
>JAXIVJ010004985.1:12500-77835 GCA_036785665.1 Chirona hameri
GCGACAGAAGTGCATATCCATCACCGAGATCGGCCTCGGCAAGACAGACTGTCCTGACATAGCCATGCCCTGGGGACCAACCTCCAACAGGACCGCAGCGGGCCGCAGTTTAATAGCGCGCGGGGCGGGCTGCGTGGTCCCCGGCGGCGGAGACGGCCCGTCGCCGGGGGGGGGGGGGGGGTGGCATCCCCCGAACTAAGGTCTCAACATCTCATAAGCCCAGAACATCTCAACCAGAGGCAAAAAACGGACACTAACTTGCTACACGAATGTGGGAACTTTTAATTCAGGCTACGAAAAGCAACGTCTACTGACCTGCGCCGTCGGTCAGCACCGAGTGAGCGGAGTCGGCCACGGCCGGCTCCCGGGGCAGGCCGCCGCTGCCGGCGTCATCTGCCGGAAGCCCCTCCGGCGCCGCGTCACCTGAGGGTAGACACCGGGTCAGGTCAGGTCAGGTCAGAGGCGACACACGAACACACCGCGTCAGGTCAGGCATAAACGAGGTCAGGTCAGGCAGGGACTCACAGGGTCAGGTCAGGTCAGAGGCGATACACGAACACACCGCGTCAGGTCAGGCATAAAACGAGGTCAGGTCAGGCAGGACTCACAGGGTCAGGTCAGGTCAGAGGCGACACACGAACACACCGCGTCAGGTCAGGCATAAACGAGTCAGGTCAGGTCTCGTAACAAATATGACCATAGCGACTCACGACTGCACACTGTGCACACTGTGCACATGGTGAGGTACCAGAGACAGTCCTAGTGACAAATCGGCACACGGGGTCAGGTCAGGTGAGGTCATGTGAGGTCAGGTGAGGTCAGGTGAGGTCAGATCAGGTCAGGTCAGGTGATTCAGGTGATGTCAGGTGATGTCAGGTGAGGTCAGGTCAGGTCAGGTCAGGTGATGTCAGGTGAGGTCAGGTGAGGTCAGGTGAAGTCAGGTGAGGTCAGGTGAGGTCATGTGAGGTCATGTGAGGTCATGTGAGGTCATGTGAGGTCAGGTGAGGTCAGGTGAGGTCAGGTCAGGTGAGGTCAGGTGAAGTCAGGTGAGGTAAGATGAGGTCAGGTGAGGTCAGGTGAGGTCAGGTGATGTCAGGTCAGGTCAGGTCAGGTCAGGTGAGGTCAGGTGAGGTCAGGTGAGGTCAGGTCAGGTGAGGTCAGGTGATGTTAGGTGATGTCAGGTGATGTCAGGTGAGGTCAGGTCAGGTCAGGTGAGGTCATGTGATGTCAGGTGATGTCAGGTGAGGTCAGGTGAGGTCAGGTGAGGTCATGTGAGGTCAGGTGAGGTCAGGTGAGGTCAGGTGAGGTCAGGTGAGGTCAGGTGAGGTCAGGTGAGGTCAGGTGAGGTCAGGTCAGGTGAGGTCAGGTGAAGTCAGGTGAGGTAAGATGAGGTCAGGTGAGGTAAGATGAGGTCAGGTGAGGTCAGGTGATGTCAGGTGATGTCAGGTGAGGTCAGGTGAGGTCAGGTCAGGTCAGGTGAGGTCAGGTGATGTCAGGTGAGGTCAGGTGAGGTCAGGTGAGGTCATGTGAGGTCAGGTGAGGTCAGGTGAGGTCAGGTGAGGTCAGGTAACAGAGGGGACCAACCAAAGCGACATACGGGCGCACGATGCCAGGTCAAATAACAGAAGTCATAGCGACATATGGATACACCAGATCAACTCGAGAGTGACCATAGCGACAGCTCTCACAATCTACGTCACATCTGTCGGCGTTACATAAATCACAATTCAGCCGACGTCCATGAGGCATAACATAAACGAAACTTCGAGCGTCAGAATTCATGCGATGTAAAACAACCGATAGAATCTTGTGTCCTAGGTTTCGGCCGGCGTGGTGTGTGGATTTCGATAACAAGCTTGTGCATTGTTCTACATAGCGGCATTCAAACGTACATGGATATCTTGATTCTCCAGTATATACCGGTGTCCCAGTAACACCGCCCTATCACCTCACACAACATCACCAGCGGATTAAACAAACGCGGCGTCTCGTAGCAACCGGCACAGCACCTGGATCGCGACATACAAATGTCACCGCCGCCCGGTCCGCCGGTCCGCCCGAGCGCGCGCGCTGCGCTCCGCTACCGATGCGGGGTGCTGTAAATAGGACCACGTGGCCTCCGGGCCGCCGGACTGAGGCACTCTGTGCCACTTCCCCAGACACGCAGCGCAGCCAGCTGGCCGCCAGAGACGAGAGGAAAAATCAACGAAAACTTGCTAAGCGATTACGGAAGCTTTAAGCTCGTGAGAAGAAAAACGACGCATTTATTTTTCGAAATATTCTGAGGACAACAGGTCCGAGGGATTACAATGGAAAAATCCAGTCTGTGTGTTGTTTTTCACGGCACAACTACCCAAGTTGCCGCGCTGGTGTGGCCAGTTTTGGTCGATATTTTCCTCCCCTCTGCCTGGGAGTGAGTGCTGCTGCCTCCGCGGCCAGCGGCCTCCTCTGTCCGTGCCCGTGTGTTTGTTAGTGTGCCGGGCCGCCTATCTGTCAGCGCCGGTCCTCTGCCGGGGTGGCCGGCCGGCCGGCAGACCCAGGCCAGCAGGCCGGCCGGCAGACCCAGGCCAGCAGGCCGGGGAGGTGGAGGAGCTGACCTTTAGACGGCGCGTTACGGGCCGAGCCGCTCATTCGCCGCTCCCATTCATTCGCTTCCAGCCGCCCCGGCTGGAAGCGTAAGGCCGCCATAGGGAATAGGGAAACCGGAGGCCTGTTCACGGACTCTGCGGTTGGCTGCGGTTCGGCGGTCAGCAGTGGTCGGCAGCCGGTGGGGTAACTAAAAGTGGGGATGGGGCGAACGGTATGACGTCACACGGCTGCGGTTGGCTGCGGTTCCGGCGGTTGGCACGGAGCAACCGCAGGATGAAATGTCCGTGTGTTCAAGAGACGCCTGATTGTGATGACGCATGAGGGAATGGGCGGGGCTAGAGCCTGCTGGAAACCGTCGAACCGCAGGTGGTCGTGAACTGGCCTAGGGCTAAATTCGTAATATAATCATGTTTACAACGTATTCTTCAGAAAATGTGACAAACGTACCCCCATGCCAGATAATACCATTGTTCAGTCATAAGCTAACCAATTCCGGTGCGTTGTAACTGTTGCGGTTGGTCCGTCTTTTTTTATTAAATAAATATTTATTGGCCATATTTAAGGAAATAGTCGACCTTGAATCTGGTATAAACCTATCTGGTATAAACTAGCCATCTGGTTTAAAGGGTCTACCTTAACATGGGGTTTTGAACTGAGATAGCAGAATTGTAGCTAAGATATAGAAATCATATGATCCACGGTTCGTTTATCCCAAAACTCTACCTCAACGGCTCTAGAGCAGATTTTCGAACGACCCGCCATAGTTTAAACCAGATGGCTGGTTTATACCAGATTGGTTTATAAAACACTTGCGCGTTTTCCTCAAATGACGTCATAATGTGGGACAAATTGACTTAAATTTATATTTGACATGACAAAAAAAATCAGATTCGAACTCAACGCATCAAGTAACCCCTGTAACCGTACAATCATCGCAGTTGTATCTTAAACTGAATTAAGAGGCATTTTGAAGGCGATCCGTCCCATAGTACACCCTTGACTTGGGAAAATGGCGGCTGAGAGATCCCTAACCACACACCAAATGGCAACACAATCGGCTCAGCAGTTGCCCCCACCCACTCCAAATTGTGTGGCGACGTTCCTGATCCAACAACCCCCGATCTCCTCCACTCTGCCGCTAATGAGCAATTGTTCAAAGGATATTGAAATTCAAGATATTCCGGAAATAATTTAAAGATATTTATTTTGGCTGGGAAATACTAAAACTTAGGAATATCATAACATTTGCATTTTATTTGTATACATTATCACCAGGTAAAGCATATTTTATTTTAATTGAATACCATCAAACGAAGAATGACATGAAAATACTGAAATCAGGGTGGGCAACTTGTCTTGACTGGGGGGCAAAACGGCTCACTGGGGGGAATTTGCCCCCCCCCCCCGTTAACATGTTAAAATAGGTCCTGCCGTCAGCCTACATAGGTACACATCACCCGTACCACCACAGACTTACCGCTCACGGGTGGAGTTTCCTATTCAAATGGTGGACGACTGCCCCACCAACTTGGTGTTTTGCCCCACCAACTTTTGTCATATTTGAAGGTTTCCTGGTGTTGAAATGACCATTTTTCACCTGAACCATTGAAAACAATCAGCATATATGACATTTTGCCCCACCAACTTTGTCTGAAAAGCTCCACCCATGCAGTACCGCTGCTCTCCGGCTCCACAGCCGCCTGGCGATGCTTTGTTTCACACGGCCGCGGTTTGCACAGTCCATCGTGGTGTTTATTACATAAATGAATGATTACATTTACATTCATGGGCGGAGAATGCGGTATGGCAGGTATGGCCATGGCCACACCATCTTAAAAGTTGGTGTGGCAGTGCCACACCAACTTCCTGACTTGATTTTTACTTTTGAATGTGACATTTTATGAGTTATTGGTAAAAATGTAAAAAATAGCCTAATGCAAGCCTGGCAACTAAATTTTCAAACAATTAAACACACATTGTTATAGGTAAAATGTATATTGACGCCTTAAGGTAAGTACTTATTTTAAAATTGCAATTCAATATTGGGAGTTAGTCTTGCACACTAAAAATGGAACAAGTAACTTAATACAAGCCTGGCAAAACAATATCAAGCAACAAAGCACATGACGACAAAAGGATTTCCTAAATACAGAAATAGATCACAGAACATAACAAATCGAATTAAAAATTCACAGCTAGTAACAAAATGTATCTACCATCCCAACAATATTATCAGTTTCATTCAAGAAGCCTTCAAACTCATACTCATATAACAAGGTATCAATTTATATTAGGCACAAAGTATTTCCCAAAGCCTCAAATTGATAAATAAAACAATCATATGCAAGCAAAGCATTACATAAATATCCTCTAAGTTCATAAGTTACCCATAAATTTTACAATAATACATACATTTTGACATCTAATATAAAATAATGCATATGTGTGTGCATCTTAGTCCCTCCAATCTTAGATGTAGTGGTTTACACGTACCAATAGCAATGCAATATTTCGTCTTTCTTGCGCCAAGAGAAGTGCATTCTAATACTATCAAGTACTATAGAAATAGTTTTTTTTTTGGAGAAAACAAAGGCGAGAATTTGTGTGGGGAATAAAGGAAAACGGAAAAATAATCAAGTTTCTCATTCCAAAGTGTTTCCAAAGAAAAAACTATTATATGACCGTGGTAAAAACCAAGGTTCTATAACCAGGTAAGGACACGAGCCATTTGACCTTGAACTCGGAGGACCGCCGTATGACGTCACTGCCGGCAGCCGGCTGGAAGCCAGCAGCCGCCGGCCCACTGGCGGATCCAGAGGGGGGGGGGGCATCAGGGGCAAATCCCCCCCCCCCCCCCACACACACACACAGGAATCTAGGAGGGGCATTAAATACAAGTATGCCCCCCCCCCCCCACGCGTTCCCAATGTATCGTACAATCGTAAAAATTGTCTTTGCAGCAGTCAAAATCCAGCTATACACAGTCAAAAACCGGAAAATTTCGCACCGCTTCACGGCATGACACAACTTTCGCAATTGCTTATGCAAATTTGAAAAATGGGAAAGTGAATAATTCCATTAAGTGTTTGACAGAGGCTCTACTTGGCGGTCATTGCTGGGACTGGTGGATTCAGGGGGAGGCATCGGGCAAATGCCCCCCCCCCCCCACTCCCACAGGAATCTGGGAGGGGCATTAAATACCAGTATACCCCCCCCCCCCCTCGCGCGTTCCCTGCACTGAATGTGAAAAACAATGAAAAAAACAATGAAACTTCATGAAAACGGAAGTTTTTCTCGAGTGATTGCATTGGAAGTTTGTATGTATCCCTTTCTTTCAATGATAGACAAAACAACGCACCTGATGCAATTCAAGCACAAATTCACTTAACCCTTAACACGCTTACCCGGTGACACTTAACCCGCGCCCCGCTGGTGGGTGGGGGGGGGGGGCAGAATCTGCCTTCCCTCCCGGATTTTCTCAATAACTTGAAAACTATGATAGATATCAACGTTAAACTTTCAGTACCTCGTGATGCATCCATTCTACGTCTTTGCAACAAATTTCGATGACATTTATGCAGTTTTTGTGGGAGATAATGACGTTATAATGACGTCATGCCATGCCATTTTTTGTGGAAAAACGATAAATGTTTGAACAATCGTAGAAAATAGAGGTTTGTAGAAAATTGCAAAACAAACATGTCAAAAGAAAATAAATGACATTCTCTTAAAAATGGTTATCTCTGATTTTCAAAATTATGTGTTTTGACCCCAAAAATGAAAATGAATAATTTTTTCCGGAAACAAAATTAACATGATACATTTTTGCAAATTTGAATTGAATTTCTTAAGCTCGAATACCAAAATAAGGTGACTGGCCCAAATCCGCAGATAAAAAAATGAGGGTACCTTTTTGCCACAAAAAGATGCCCCCTTCCCTCTCCCACGGAGGCTGGATCCGCCAGTGCGCCGGCCACACCAACTTTTGAAACGATTCTCCACCCATGTTTACATTATGAACCTTTTCGACAAGGAAAACTGGACCACTAGTTATGCTGATATACCATCTAATGAGCATTTGATGACGTTGCATGTGCCGTTTTAAGCGTGCCGTGCTAGATGTATATTGTATAATCACCGTGGTCAACATGGTCATCATAAATTAAACTGATTCATTCTGCGGGACATCTATTATGCAAATGTGCGGTGCACACATGAATAGAACAGTCACCACAATGACGTTGGCATTGCTCGCTGCTTTCCGCAAAGTGTGATTGGTGCAAACAATAACCTGTCGCCGAAATGTTTAATTCAACTCCTGATTAATTAATGAACCATCGTACATCGCAGTTGCACGCTGCAATCGCTAGTGTTGGCCTCCTCGTTGTTATAACGCAGCATTCACTACCCGGCGAACCTTAACCCATTAGTGGCGGGGGCACATTCTGCCCACCCCTCAGGTTTTTAGCGGATATCTCCGGAACGGCTGGGAGCAGGCCCATGGAATTTCGGGAATTTTTATAGAATTGATTGCCGCATATGAAGTCAAAATTTTGAGTTCTTAACCTTAACAGGCAGTTCCAGGGCCCGGTTTTGGAGGTTTTTTCGGCGACATTTGGCGATAATACGGAGATGCGATCTTCACGGATTCTTCCTAACTGCCTCAAGTATAAAGGAGTTGCATAGGCTTACGGTGATTGAAACAAGTGCAAATTAGTTGATGTTAATTAACTATAATAAATATTGCACGGCAGAGGCGGTTTCAGGGACTTGAAAAGGGGAGGTTTCCAGGAAGTATGAAACGCTTGGCTGGCAGTCAATAGAAAGATGTAAGGGACATTTATAGCTATGAAGATCCAAAAGATAGTTTCTCCTTCCATTATTTGCATAATTTATTACATATAGAGTTGCAGGGGCGTGTTCAGGCACAGGAAAGGGGGAGGGGGTGACTGACATGGGGATGACGATATGCCAGCGATTACGGAGCAATAGACAGTTAGTGTATAATGATATATGCACATATGAGGCAAAGAGAGGGAATACATTCATTTTTTCCCCGTCATTTTTTTTTGCATGGGCGCGCTCAGGAATCGAAAAAGGGGTCATATTATTGCAAGGAAACTAAGATGCATGGGCCTACAATGATATAACATACCACATTTTTGGGATGAAACACGCACCAGTGGGTACTCTACGAACGATTATAGGATAATAGGCGACTCCATGTAGGGTAAAAAGGGGATACCACATGTTAATTGAAGTTGCAAGTGAAATAGTCACTGTTGACTAGTTAGTATTGTAATAGCGGAAAATATACCTATCAAAAAGTATTGTGCCTCCCCAGTTTGGCTCCTGGATACGTTTATGATGAAGTACAACATGCAAAAAGGAACTATCTATGATCAGTACGTATTTATATTGTTTGGTGGCAACTTGTCTTCGGTTAATTTTGTATCTATTTGGTCTCCCTTTTTCACTAGCCTGGGATCGCCTATGGATACAAATATGCTTTATAACTTATGTCTGATGTCACAATAACGCACCATTTCATGTATCCAAAAAAGCAAACAAAAACCGGTTGTATTACGCATTTACTGTACCTCCATATTTAGTGACCTGCAAACGCCTATGATTTTTGAAGTTTCAAAAGTCCCCGTCATATATCAATCTCCAATTCAATATCTATCGATCCCATTAGTTGTGTTAAAATCGGTTGATAAACATGGCAGCTGTGGTGGATCAAATATACCTCTATTTTGTTTTAGTTTTTGCCCCCCTGTTACCCCTTATAAAAAATTTAGGCTTTGTTTTTAGACAAGTAGATCATGTTGAGGGGAAGCGAACGCCGTTTGATTTGTGAAAATCGGACGGGTGGATCTCGAGATCTCCGGTGGGGGGGGGGGGGGGGGAATCCGCACCACCACCACCACCACCACCACCACCACCACCACCCCCCCCCCCCCCCTGCCACTAATAGGGGGTAGCCAGGAGCCTGTCACTAATAGGGTTAAATCACTGGACATCGCCCTGGTGCACATTGACCAAACCTCGCACAGGTGTCAACCGACATCATACACAGGCCCAAGCCACACAGTGTGTGACAGTGGTCTGTGAGTGAAGGTGCTGTCAGCCGGAGTGTCACAGTGTGTGCCAGTGGTCTGTGAGTGAAGGTGCTGTCAGCCGGAGTGAATGGCTCTCTGAATACGAATAGACGAAACTTCGAGGGAAGTTTGTAATCAAACATTCATATTGCTAGACCCACAACTATTAAAGTCCCTGATTGCTCATGGCTGTTGGCTCAACAGTAATGTCAACAGGTAACCGTCAACATGCCATGTCTGTACTATACTCGAGCAGCTTCAAAAATGTGCCGTCGTTTGTCTTGTGTTACCTAGCTTTCAAGCCGATCAGATGGGGCGACACATTTCCGCCCGTTTACCGTGCGGTCGCTGGGGAGCGGGTGATGAATCCTCTATGGCAGTGGTTCCCAACCTTTTTTGGTCAGTTCCCCACTTGTCAAGCTCTAATGTCCGCATTCCCCCCCCCCCCCCCCAAGGTCCATCATTGCAAGCATTTTGTACATACAAAATTAGCGTACTCATCATACTGCATTGTATTCGAAAGAGAGATCGGATACAAACACTGAACGCATGGTCACACTGACAGATGCATTGTCACATGACCTCTGTGCAGCTGTGCTGTCAATGCGATGACTGTGTCTGCTTCTTCGCAGTCAGTGTTCCGATTCTCGGATCAGTTCTAGATACCGCACACCGGAGGTCAGCTTCGACATCTTTGAGCTGGTTTCTGCCTTTCGTTTTCAGTGCCACAAGTGCTGAGAATGCCTGTTCGCAGATAAATGTAGAGGAAAACGGAATGAGATTTCGCAGTGCATTCTCGGAGGTTTTGGGGTAGACGTGTCTCATCTTTGCCCAAAAGTCTCCCTTTTCGAGCGCCCGAAACTCATCCTTTGCCTCAGAGCTGTATGTCAAGTCTATGAACTCCTCCTGTAGATTGGCTGGCACCTGATCCACAGAGCACTTGAAAGGGTCCCGAGTCAATGCCATTGAGATGTCGTCTGTATCGACCTCTGGGAAATACCGGATGAACTCCCCCTTGAGAGCCAACATGTGTTCTGAGATGTGTTCTTTCAAACCGTCATCAATGGGGCCGGCGGTGTCTAAAATGTCACTCAAGCGTGGGAAGTTTCGCGTACTTCCGTTCCGCAGGTTCTTTTTCCACAGCTCCAGCTTGGCTATGAAGGCCTTGATTGCATCGATGTGCGTAATCATATTATGGCGGGGTCCCTGCAGCTTTCGGTTCAACTCGTTCAAGGCCTCAAATATATCCGTGAGGTAGGCTAGTGAAGCCTCGTGTTCGAGCTTTGCAAGCTCTTCCTTTCCACTCTCCTTGAGGAACTGGTCCACCTCATGTCTGAGCTCGAAGTATCGGTTCAGCATAGTACCTTTTGAGAGCCACCTAACCTCTGTGTGATAGAGCAGATCAACGTGCGGTGCGTCGGCATCCTTGCAGAGCTCACGGAACAGGCGTGTGTTGAGAGCTGAACTTTTAACACAGTTCACCGTTTTTATTACATGCTTCAGCACCGACTTCAATGGTTCGGGGAGGGTTTTAGACACGAGCGCCTCCCGGTGTATCATACAGTGGATAGCGATCACTGCTGGGTTTTTCCGTTTCACCAGCGTAACAAACCCCGATTTGGAACCTAGCATAGCTGGGGCACCATCTGTGCAAACACCCACCAGCTTGTCCCATTCCAGGGCCTCTTGCTCAAAGAATGTCGAAATCATTTCCACGACATCAGCTGCCTTTGTTGTTGTGGTCAATGGCCGGCAGAAGAGAAGGTCATCCTTGATAGTGTCGTCTTCGAGAAAACGAACAAAGACCATGAGCTGCGAGATGTTGGAGACATCGGTGGATTCATCGAGCTGGATCGCGAAAAATGGGGAGGCCTTCACCTTGTCAACCACCTGCTCCTTGATGTCTTCTGACATACCAACCACGCGATCTCTAATCGTGTTGTTTGACAGGGGGATTTGCTTCAGTTTGTTTGCTGCTTCCTCTCCCAGAATCAGCTTTGCACAGTCAATCAAACATGGTTTTACCAATGTTTCACCAATCGTATGTGGTTTTTTGTTTCGAGCTATTTGTAGGGCAACCTTGAAGGACGCCTCTGTTGCTGCTTGTGATGTCTGCCTGAATGTGCCACTCCCATCCAGTTTCAGTCTTTTAAGACCCTGCACTTTTAGCTGAAAGAATGCTTTATCCTTACAGGCCAACTCACCATGCGCTCTCTGCAGGTGCATCTTGAGCTGGAATGGTTTCATTGAATCATTTGCCAGCACCTTGTGACAAATCACACACTGTGGACATTGTATGCCGTCTTTGACAATGAAAGTAAATCCATGCTCCATATATTCTTCCTGATATTGACGTTTTTTAGTTGGTGCCATTGTACGTTATTTCCGCAGTACGACCACACTCACCCAAAATAAACACCAATTAAACACTCCGCACACCCCGTCCTCCCCTACGAGCTATACCGCATCAGTCTTGTGCGTCTCAAGGCGGCCTTATGAAGGCCTTGCCTTATAACCGTGCGTCTCGTGGCGGTAACTCATATCGCGGTGTTGAGAAAACAGAGCAAATTTGTAGGGTGTCTATGACTGCTCGTGCGATAATGCACGCCGCGCCTCTCTTGCGGAGATCTCCTTTTAGCAACGGTACGATAAAAACGACGGCGCATTTGTTGCGGAGTGCACACTGCACATCATTGAAATGAATTACTTAACAGTCACTAAGGATTTTGATGTTTACATATGCTATTTGACATCGATGTGTCCATAACGTCGCCTAATTTATTGCTGATTTCATTATACTCGATTATTTCATTACTACTCGAATAGTTGAAGACAATTTTGGAGAGAAAAAATGAACATAATTTGACATTTGCCTCTTATCAGTCATAAATGCTGAATTTTGGAAGCCTGTCATTCCCCCCCTGCAATCCACTTATTCCCCCCAGGGGGGAATTCCCCCCCCCCCCCCCCCCGGTTGGGAACCCCTGCTCTATGGACTACATGACAGAAAACCCACCTTTTCTCACTCGGTATGCTTTGAAATCTCAATATATTTAAAATATTCTCCTCGCAGCATCATAATGAAGACGTGCGCTGAAACATTTGACTTACATTGTGGATGCATACCTACCGGTTCCCCGTCAGAATGTCTCCATGGTAGATCCTAATATGACCTATCGGAGTAGGCCCCATTCAAAGTGAGAGGCGCCGCTCTATGTCACAAGTGCGGTGAATTATTAACTACAAACCTACACCATGTTCGTCACTCGGAAATTTCCATCGCATTTCCAGAGCGGTCCCATATAAGAACCGTCCAACTGGATGCGGTCAACGGTTTCTCGGGCAAAAAATATGTTGGCCCAGCTTCTCAACATATCAGACAAACGGTGGCTTTTTAGATGACGACATACCGCCAACCTAAGTCAACGTAAAATGTATGACACTCTTAACGCGTACCTACTGAGTCGAGAGGACGGGTGGCTTAACGCGTACCCACTGAGTCGAGAGGACGGGTGGCTTAACGCGTACCCACTGAGTCGAGAGGACGGGTGGCTTAATGCGGACCTACTGAGTCGAGAGGGCGGGTGGCTTAACGCGTACCCACTGAGTCGAGAGGACGGGTGGCTTAACGCGTACCTACTGAGTCGAGAGGGCGGGTGGCTTAACGCGTACCCACTGAGTCGAGAGGACGGGTGGCTTAACGCGTACCCACTGAGTCGAGAGGACCGGTGGCTTAACGCGTACCTACTGAGTCGAGAGGGCGGGTGGCTTAACGCGTACCCACTGAGTCGAGAGGACGGGTGGCTTAACGCGTACCTACTGAGTCGAGAGGGCGGGTGGCTTAACGCGTACCCACTGAGTCGAGAGGACGGGTGGCTTAACGCGTACCTACTGAGTCGAGAGAACGGGTGGTTTCTATCTTTATTACCAGAACAGCTCTGAGAAGCCGCAGCCCGTACCTGCCACTACCCTCAGGCGCAGTGGCGGATCCAGGGGGGTTACGTGGGTCATGACCCCCCCCCCCCTTGGGCCGCGGGGGCACCACCGCGCCGGGGCACCAGGGACGCCACCAAAATCAAGGGGAAAAAATCCGCGCCGCTACGCGGCGCAAATCATTCAGTGTTCTTTGAACCAAGGGCACCACCAGGGGCATGTGTACCAGGGGCATCACCGCGACGGTGTACCAGGGACACCACCGTGCCGGTGAACCAAGGGCACCACCGCGCCGGTGTACCAGGGGCAACACCGTGCCGGTAGGCGGCACTGTGGGGCGAGGGGAGACACCGGGGCACCGTGCCTCCTTGACTCCAGGAGGGAAAATAATGGTCTGGAGCCGCCATGAAATCACAAGCATTGGTCGCTGGGGGAAAAAAAAATCGCGAAATGATGCTAAATTAGAATTGCTAAATTATGTAAAAAATGTCCCTTCATGCCTCCCTCTGGCCTTAAATGGGGGGGGGGGTAACATGTCTTTTGACCCCACCTTTTGCTCCAGACATATTTCCTCGTTTTTACCCTGCATCCTAGTTCCAATAGCAAAAACTAGTTCTCCAACCCACTCAAAGCCTCAAATTTTGGCGCCGCTTCGCGTCGCAATAATAGTTTATCGCATGCATAAGATTTACTGCTAGTAAAAAACGTCTACCTCACTCTCCCCCCCCCCCCCCCCCCCCCTTGGTCACGAACCTCGACTTCCCTCCTGGTCAATTCTTCATCAGCCGTCTGGGGCCGCCCTTGACTGTACAAATGTTATATTTTAGCACCATCCGCGGCACTTTCAAATGATAGAAAGGGTATAACTGATATTGCAAATACCTATAGCTAACGTTGTCAATTTAAGAAAAAAATGCTGAAATAGGGGCACCCTCAAAATATAGTGTATCAAAAACGTTGAGTTTTCAGATTTGGGTATAGAAGGGGTACCACTGCAATTGATGACCCCCCCCCCCCCCCCCCCCCATCCCCGTGACGATTTTCTGGATCCGCCCCTGCCCCGACGACAGCCGGTTACCTATCACCTCCGCACCATCACCACTCCAGTACACCCTATATATATATATATATATATATATATATATATATATATACTCCCACGGATTGCGTATCACGCTACCATTCTGCCTGCCATACCATCTCCCAACCGGAACAAACAAACATCATCAGCAACATTCCTCCACAACCGCCCCTTTCCTACACCCCTTACGTCAGGGCGGTTCTTCCTAAGCACTCCGGCGCAGAGGTACTGTATCGGCAGTTTTCCGAAGCGAGTGATCGGCGGCGGACTGTCAAGTGTCACCCCGCTGTCATTCATGTCATTAACAAGACGGCCGCCGGCCGGCCACCGAGCGGAAGTCGGTTCCCATGGGCCATCAGTGACGCGGCCATGAGTGACGCGACGTCACGAGTGACGCGGCCATGAGTGACGCGACGTCACGATGAGGGGGCTCGGTGACATGGGTGACTCGCTGAAACCCAGCACTATACTAGATGAAAGGATGCTCGCATCGCAGCTGGCCAGGTTATTTTTATCTGATCTAAACTAGAGATGTGGTGTGGCGAACCTAGCCAGCTGAGAGGGTAGCTAACTGCATCGTGACTTTGACTCGAGTCATGCGTTATCTATCTGCGACATGTTTACGTGTCGCCCATACTTTACCAGTCAGTGACCTGTCCTGTGACCTGTCCTGACCTGTGACCTGTTCTATGATCCCCTTTGACCTGACATGTGACCTGACCTCACCACTGACCTGGGTCGCCACTGAGTCGTATGTCCAGCTGACTGAAGGCGGGCGCCCGCACGTAGGCCACCGGTGGCCCGTGGGAGTACTTGACGGCAAACAACATCAGCGCCGTGAAGGAGCTGGGCAGACGGGTGAAGCGGGTCTCCACGGTGACGGCCGGGTCGAGCCGGTCCTCCGTCACAGTCCGCTCCGTCTGTGGAGAGGCCACGGGCCACAGGTTACAATCAGGGGCGGATCCAGGATTTTCTAAGGCAGGGGGCTTCAGGCCTGAGGGCGGCATATTTCCTCGGTGACGGGGGCGGCATGGTGCCTTCCGAGGGCGGCAAATGCCTTCCGAGGGCGGCGATGTACCTTCCGAGGGCGGCATAATGCGTTGTGAGGGCGGCAAGATGTCTTCTGAGGGTGCCAGGGTGCCTTCCAAGAGTGCTACGATGCTGTTGGTAGACGCAAGGGCGCTCTGGCGGCCTCCTGAAAACGCTACGGCGCCTTCGGCGCCGGCAAATCCTATACAAAAATGGCGCCGTTTTCTAAGGCAGGGGGCTTCAGCCCCTACGCCCCCCCCCCCCCTGGATCCGCCACTGGTTACAATCACAGGCAGATACGGCGGTCATATGTGTTACGTCTACACATGAGTCACAATCGCAAGGCAGACGCGGTGGGCAGGTGGCCAGCGGTGGAACTACCGATACAAATGTCAAGGCATTGCAGAAACGCTTGTGCCCAGCTACAAAAAGCAGCACACAAAAACCTCTTATCTGCCGAAACCTATAAGCAATTCATAGCAGTTGCAAATAAGACAGTCTTTGCCTGGTCTTAAAATCAACGAGTCAATCGGTGTCTAAAGTGGCTGATTTTGTCGACGTGTTGGGTGCTTTCAGGTTCAATTGAGACGCTGCAGCAGGGACCCAGTCCCTCCCAGCCGGGCCCCTCGCCAACGACAGCAGGCAGCTCAGTCTGTGGTATAATCACCATCAGTTAGCCCACGATCGGCCAGGTGGTTTGACCATTAGCCCGTCTGTGGGCGCGGCCGACCGCCGACCGATGGACGGGACCACCACGCGGCGGACGGCGATACGGCCCCAGTGATGCGCCGCACCACGCCGCACGGCAAATATGGCGCCCGCCGCGCAGCCTGTTCGCCTCCGACACGCCAGAAACGCCGCCGCCGCCCCGCGAGACGAGTCAATTCTCAAACATGATTTCGGCGAACCGGCGCTCAGTCGCGACTAGATTACGTATTCATGAAAAGGCTAAAAGCATCAATGGCGAGGAAGTCTTCCCAGAGCGCCGACGGACTACAAATGAACGCTTTCGCCCTCATGAATTGTATCACCCCATATCCAAACAGGCGTTCCACTTCCACGAAATCGCTCTCCGGGAGCTCACTCCCCTCGGAAACGTGTCTCGGTAACCTTCCCCAAGCTGAGAGCTTAGCAGCTCGTCAATCTGCCGAGCTGCCACATACCAGCAGCGTCCGGTAATGCAGCACCTCCAGCCGCACACATCTCCAGCTCACTGCCGCGCCTTCCGCCGGTACCGTGAACCCTCCCCCGCCCCTCCCCGCCCCTCCCCGCCCCTCCCCGCCCCTCCCCACCCCTCCCCGCCCCTCCCCGCCCCTCCCCGACCCTCCCCGCCCCTCCCCGCCCCTCCCCGCCCCTCCCCGCCCCTCCCCACCCCTCCCCGACCCTCCCCGCCCCTCCCCGCCCCTCCCCGCCCCTCCCCGCCCCTCCCCGACCCTCCCCGACCCTCCAATCGGGCTGTATCACTGGCCAACTACGTCCGGCGCCTGTGGGCCCGGCCTGCAGCCCCGGTGGCCGCGCGCGCCGCCGCGCACGGGTCAATGACCCAGAGCCCATTTGCATACACGTCCATAAATTGACCTTGAACATTGCGGCACCGTAAGACGAAGGCATGCCATCTCGGTACCGGTTACCCGGTAGAGTCGGACCAGACAGGCATTCCGGGAGCGACACCATGGCTACCATCGGTCAGCGGTCAGCGGTCAGCGGTCAGCGGTCAGCGGTCAGCGGTCAGCGGTCAGCGGTCAACGCTCAGCAGTCAGCGGTCAGTGAGGAGTGGTCAGAGAGCGGTGTTCAGTGGTCAGCGGTCAGCGGTCAGCGGTCAGCGGTCAGTGAGGAGTAGTCAGAGAGCGGTGTTCAGCGGTCAGCGGTCAGCGGTCAGCGGTCAGCGGTCAGCGGTCAGCAGTCAGCGGTCAGCAGTCAGCGGTCAGCAGTCAGCGGTCAGTGAGAAGTGGTCAGAGAGCAGTGTGCAGCGGTCGGTCAGCACTAGCGGTCAGCGGTCAGCGGTCCGCGGTCAGCGGTCAGCGGTCAGCGGTCAGCGGTCAGCGGTCAGCGGTCAGCGGTCAGCGGTCAGCGGTCAGCGGTCAGCGGTCAGCGGTCAGCGGTCAGCGGTTAGCGGCCAGCGGTTAGCGCTGACTGGTTACATCTGGCCGCTGACTGCCACCTGGCAGACCGCGGGCAGTGAGCCGCCGGGCCTGTGTCTGTGACTCGGCACATCAGCGGCTCAGAGCAGTGCCGGTTCACGCTGCCCGCACCGGTCCCGTAAGTACCGTGTGTGATGACCAGGTCACGGGTCATCCCACACAGCAGCCGCCACAGTGGGTGTGGCCGCTGCCCGCTCTCCAGATGGCACCCATCAAACCGCCGCACCCATCGCACCTCCGGGCCCGGTACCGCGCTCCGCCCGCACAGCGGCGGCGGATCTCCTAACCGGGCTCCCTGTCAGCAGGGTTCTGGTTCAGACAGGTTCAAGGTGACTGATCGGCGAGTCCCTGTCCCTCAGGCAGCGCGTTCTCAAACTGGACGTTTAATTCGCCGGCAGCTGGGGTGAGGGTACAGGACTATTTCTGCACTGCGGACCCTGCACCACTCCCCAGTCAGAGAGCTGGCCTCCGACCCCCCAGACTGGCCGCTGACGGTCCCGTAACACCGATGTGAAACTATCGCCGTGTTTATCCGTGGAGAGTCTCAGGACGGCAGATCTGGGGTCCGGCGACCGGCAGATCAGTCTGACACCGACCAACGTCTAGGTCACGAGAGCCGTTGGCGAACCACCGCGACAGTCACGGCGGCGACCCAGCGCTGCCACTCAGCGACTGATGTAGCCGGCACGTGGCGACGAGCGACGCCGCCACGGCCCTGCAGCAGACGCCGCCAAAGCCAGCATGGTCATGGAACATCATAATGAGCCCCGGCATCGACAAGACGTATGTAAACATAGTGACGCAGACGATCGCCTTCTGCGAGGTCACACGTGTTTCTGTGGGTTTCTGGGCCACGCATGAGGCTGATCATAAGCAGTTGAAGTGATCTACTGACTCTTACAGTCCCGCCTAAACACACTACCGGAGTATTTTTGCGTGATTATCACATATAATAAACGAACCATAAGCTAATGCCCGGTCTGGATGATAATCGCAAACATGAGAATAAGCCATAACACTTGATTCATAGAAAGCCTGAATAATAAGAATGACCTAGTCATGCAGCTTGAACATAGCTCAGGTTGATTTCAAGCTAATCGGTCGGCCGTTTCCCGCGAGTGCACACTACACAGAGTATACGGCAGATACAAACCGGGCCGACGCGCCGGCAGAAATACTTGATTTATAGAAAGCCTGAATCATAAAAATGACGAGCCATACAGCCTGCACATAGCTCAGGATGATTTAAAGCTAATCGGTGGGCCGTTTCCCGCGAGTGCACAGAGTACGGCAGATACAAATCGGGGCGACACGCCGGCACGCCACCACCACTGCTACGGCCAGACGCGCGCGCCGTGAGGCCAAGAAAGGCCATAAAACAGACCCCGCTCATTGTGCCGCTGACAACACAATCCTCTCAGCAACAGCAGGGCGCACATGCCGCCCGTCCGGCCAGCTGGACACGGGACAGCTGGCCCGGCCCCCTGCCCCTCCCCCGCTGTGGCGCCGCCCCCTGATTTTATGCTACGAAATACCTTACGTAGCAGTTACGTTATTTGAATATTTTTCGGTAGTACGCTACGAAATACTTCAATTACGCTACGGAACGATTTATTGAGCTACGTGTTACCAACAATACATACCGTAGCGTAACGTAGGCCAGCACTGCCTACACCACACGCCGCCCGGCCGGCCAGCTGAACACGGCCTGACAACGGACCTACACCACATGCCACCCGGCCAGCTGAACACGGCCTGACAACGGACCTACACCACATGCCACCCGGCCAGCTGAACACGGCCTGACAACGGACCTACGCCACATGCCACCCGGCCAGCTGAACACGGCCTGACAACGGACCTACACCACATGCCACCCGGCCAGCTGAACACGGCCTGACAACGGACCTACGCCACATGCCACCCGGCCAGCTGAACACGGCCTGACAACGGACCTACGCCACATGCCACCCGGCCAGCTGAACACGGCCTGACAACGGACCTGAACACGGCCTGACAACGGACCTACACCACATGCCACCCGGCCAGCTGAACACGGCCTGACAACGGACCTACGCCACATGCCACCCGGCCAGCTGAACACGGCCTGACAACGGACCTACGCCACATGCCACCCGGCCAGCTGAACACGGCCTGACAACGGACCTACGCCACATGCCACCCGGCCAGCTGAACACGGCCTGACAACGGACCTACGCCACATGCCACCCGGCCAGCTGAACACGGCCTGACAACGGACCTACGCCACATGCCACCCGGCCAGCTGAACACGGCCTGACAACGGACCTACGCCACATGCCACCCGGCCAGCTGAACACGGCCTGACAACGGACCTGAACACGGCCTGACAACGGACCTACACCACATGCCACCCGGCCAGCTGAACACGGCCTGACAACGGACCTGAACACGGCCTGACAACGGACCTACACCACATGCCACCCGGCCAGCTGAACACGGCCTGACAACGGACCTACGCCACATGCCACCCGGCCAGCTGAACACGGCCTGACAACGGACCTACGCCACATGCCACCCGGCCAGCTGAACACGGCCTGACAACGGACCTGAACACGGCCTGACAACGGACCTACACCACATGCCACCCGGCCAGCTGAACACGGCCTGACAACGGACCTACGCCACATGCCACCCGGCCAGCTGAACACGGCCTGACAACGGACCTACGCCACATGCCACCCGGCCAGCTGAACACGGCCTGACAACGGACCTGAACACGGCCTGACAACGGACCTACGCCACATGCCACCCGGCCAGCTGAACACGGCCTGACAACGGACCTGAACACGGCCTGACAACGGACCTACACCACATGCCACCCGGCCAGCTGAACACGGCCTGACAACGGACCTACGCCACATGCCACCCGGCCAGCTGAACACGGCCTGACAACGGACCTGAACACGGCCTGACAACGGACCTACACCACATGCCACCCGGCCAGCTGAACACGGCCTGACAACGGACCTGAACACGGCCTGACAACGGACCTACACCACATGCCACCCGGCCAGCTGAACACGGCCTGACAACGGACCTACGCCACATGCCACCCGGCCAGCTGAACACGGCCTGACAACGGACCTACGCCACATGCCACCCGGCCAGCTGAACACGGCCTGACAACGGACCTGAACACGGCCTGACAACGGACCTACACCACATGCCACCCGGCCAGCTGAACACGGCCTGACAACGGACCTACGCCACATGCCACCCGGCCAGCTGAACACGGCCTGACAACGGACCTACGCCACATGCCACCCGGCCAGCTGAACACGGCCTGACAACGGACCTGAACACGGCCTGACAACGGACCTGAACACGGCCTGACAACGGACCTACGCCACATGCCACCCGGCCAGCTGAACACGGCCTGACAACGGACCTGAACACGGCCTGACAACGGACCTACACCACATGCCACCCGGCCAGCTGAACACGGCCTGACAACGGACCTACGCCACATGCCACCCGGCCAGCTGAACACGGCCTGACAACGGACCTACACCACATGCCACCCGGCCAGCTGAACACGGCCTGACAACGGACCTACGCCACATGCCACCCGGCCAGCTGAACACGGCCTGACAACGGACCTGAACACGGCCTGACAACGGACCTACGCCACATGCCACCCGGCCAGCTGAACACGGCCTGACAACGGACCTACGCCACATGCCACCCGGCCAGCTGAACACGGCCTGACAACGGACCTACGCCACATGCCACCCGGCCAGCTGAACACGGCCTGACAACGGACCTACGCCACATGCCACCCGGCCAGCTGAACACGGCCTGACAACGGACCTGAACACGGCCTGACAACGGACCTACACCACATGCCACCCGGCCAGCTGAACACGGCCTGACAACGGACCTACACCACATGCCACCCGGCCAGCTGAACACGGCCTGACAACGGACCTACACCACATGCCACCCGGCCAGCTGAACACGGCCTGACAACGGACCTACGCCACATGCCACCCGGCCAGCTGAACACGGCCTGACAACGGACCTACACCACATCGCGCGGCCAGCTGAACACGGCCTGACAACGGACCTGAACACGGCCTGACAACGGACCTACGCCACATGCCACCCGGCCAGCTGAACACGGCCTGACAACGGACCTGAACACGGCCTGACAACGGACCTACGCCACATGCCACCCGGCCAGCTGAACACGGCCTGACAACGGACCTGAACACGGCCTGACAACGGACCTACGCCACATGCCACCCGGCCAGCTGAACACGGCCTGACAACGGACCTACACCACATGCCACCCGGCCAGCCGGACACGGCCTGACAACGGACCTACACCACATCGCGCGGCCAGCTGAACACGGCCTGACAACGGACCTGAACACGGCCTGACAACGGACCTACACCACATGCCACCCGGCCAGCTGAACACGGCCTGACAACGGACCTGAACACGGCCTGACAACGGACCTACACCACATGCCACCCGGCCAGCTGAACACGGCCTGACAACGGACCTACGCCACATGCCACCCGGCCAGCTGAACACGGCCTGACAACGGACCTGAACACGGCCTGACAACGGACCTACGCCACATGCCACCCGGCCAGCTGAACACGGCCTGACAACGGACCTACACCACATGCCACCCGGCCAGCTGAACACGGCCTGACAACGGACCTGAACACGGCCTGACAACGGACCTACACCACATGCCACCCGGCCAGCTGAACACGGCCTGACAACGGACCTGAACACGGCCTGACAACGGACCTACACCACATGCCACCCGGCCAGCTGAACACGGCCTGACAACGGACCTACACCACATCGCGCGGCCCTGCACAGTTCCATAGAGCACAATCGACACATCTACACGCGCTCAAATCCGAAGTGTATAGATGAGCCGGCGTTTCTCGGGACTGTAGTTATCACAGCGGACTATAAAACCGTTCGTGTGTTGTTCAATGTGCCGTGAATTTAAATGTGTAGATGCGCCGCCGCTGTCTTATCGACCGAGCCTCCGGTCCAGGGTCAATCCCGTTGCAGTCAGGGTAAATAAACGGCGGGTACACGAGCAGCGGCGACCCAAAAACCCAGACGCTCTGCAATGACACCAAATACGATTGCGGGTGACCTTAATTGCCGGCCGGGAGCCGTTTAAAAGTGCAGCGTCACCTCTGGCGCCGGGCACACCCGGCACACCCGGCACACCCGGAACACCCGGCCCCGGCCGCTCTGCATCGGTGGCCCCGGGTCCGGACGGGAGGAGGCAGTGGTGACCCCAGATCCGGACGGGAGGGGGCAGTGGTGACCCCGGATCCGGACGGGAGGAGGCAGTGGTGGCCCCGGGTCCGGCCGGGAGGAGGCAGTGGCGGCCCCGGGTCCGGACAGGAGGAGGCAGTGGGGGCCCCGGGTCCGGGCGGGAGGTGGTGGCAGCGTAGACACGGACCGGGCGGCGGAGACACGGACGGGCGGCGGTGCAGGGCGGGGGAATTCCGCAGTCTCCGCGACGTTACAGTACGCTCCACACGGGCCGTCACCTCCTCGCCGTCACCTCCTCCTCCTCCTCCTCCCGGGCCGGGTCGGCGTGCAGGCGGTGACTCGGGCCCAAGTGACCCATCTGGGACGCCGGCTAACCCCGGCTGACCCGAGCCCGGTCCCAGGTGATCCATCTGGGACGCCGGCTAACCTCGGCTGACCCGAGCCCGGTCCCAGGTGACCCATCTGGGACGCCAGCTAACCTCGGCTGACCCGAGCCCGGTCCCAGGTGACCCATCTGGGACGCCGGCTAACCTCGGCTGACCCGAGCCCGGTCCCAGGTGACCCATCTGGGACGCCGGCTAACCTCGGCTGACCCGAGCCCGGCCCCAGGTGACCCAGCTGGGACGCCGGCTAACCCCGGCTGACCCGAGACAGGTCCCAGGTGACCCGGAGTGACCCATCTGGGCCGCCAGCTGATGGATCGGCCCAATCTGTTGGCAGGCGATAATTGGAAGTGACTTTCGGCAGTAGAGGAGCGACCGGCGCAGCTCCGGTCACTGCTGCTCCCTCCCTGACCCCGCCCGGCACAGGGGCGCTCACGTCTCCCGTGGACTTTCCCGTCTTTGACAACAGACTGGACTCAGGAACTCTCTTGTTCAATTTGCCTTTGAGAGTGCCTGCCCGATCGACCCGCTCGCGAACCCTGCTCGCGGTGCCCCATGCACGAGTGAGCACTGTACAAAGTGGACTGTTTGTCAGGATTCCGAAAATAGTTAACACCTTCTTAAATAGTGATATTGTGGATGCAGATATGTTCGGAGGCAACTTTTACAGTTTTAAAAACAGTGTCCTCAAGTATGTGGCGTCGCTTTAAACTTATACGATTGCTGGTGCTTTTTTGTATTTATTTATACATTTATGATGTGTTATGTTTTACTATGTATTTAGTAGTTTACCATCGTGTTTTATCTCTCACGACTTCGCCTGTTATTGGAGTCTTGCTCTGTTGGCGATCAATAAAATAAATAAAATAAATAAATAAATAAAGGTTCACGGAGATGAGTTTTCAGCTGGTGGCGGCTGCTCCGCGGTAGCACTGCTGCGGAGGTATGCAGCCGCCGAGGGTTCCCTCGCTCTCGCTCTCGCTCTCGCTCTCGCTCTCGCTCTCGCTCTCGCTCTCGCTCTCGCTCTCGCTCTCGCTCTCGCTCTCGCTCTCGCTCTCGCTCTCGCTCTCGCTCTCGCTCTCGCTCTCGCTCTCGCTCTCGCTCTCGCTCTCGCTCTCGCTCTCGCTCTCGCTCTCGCTCTCGCTCTCGCTCTCGCTCTCGCTCTCGCTCTCGCTCTCGCTCTCGCTCTCGCTCTCGCTCTCGCTCTCGCTCTCGCTCTCGCTCTCGCTCTCGCTCTCGCTCTCGCTCTCGCTCTCGCTCTCGCTCTCGCTCTCGCTCTCGCTCTCGCTCTCGCTCTCGCTCTCGCTCTCGCTCTCGCTCTCGCTCTCGCTCTCGCTCTCGCTCTCGCTCTCGCTCTCGCTCTCGCTCTCGCTCTCGCTCTCGCTCTCGCTCTCGCTCTCGCTCTCGCTCTCGCTCTCGCTCTCGCTCTCGCTCTCGCTCTCGCTCTCGCTCTCGCTCTCGCTCTCGCTCTCGCTCTCGCTCTCGCTCTCGCTCTCGCTCTCGCTCTCGCTCTCGCTCTCGCTCTCGCTCTCGCTCTCGCTCTCGCTCTCGCTCTCGCTCTCGCTCTCGCTCTCGCTCTCGCTCTCGCTCTCGCTCTCTCTCTCTCTCTCTCTCTCTCTCTCTCTCTCTCTCTCTCTCTCTCTCTCTCTCTCTCTCTCTCTCTCTCTCTCTCTCTCTCTCTCTCTCTCTCTCTCTCTTTCTTCGGCAGCCGGCGGGCACCACCATCTGACGTGCTGAACACCACCTCTGCCGACTCTGCAGTGACACGATGACTGAGCGGCTCAAACTGGTTAGAACGAACCGAGCTCTGCACTCTGCAGGCGCCGGGTGGCAGGAGTTGGCTGGTCTTACAGCGAGGTGGCAGGCGCGAGGTGGCAGGAGTTGGCCGGTCTCTTCCGTGAAGGTGGCAATGCCAGGCGCGCGCGAAGTTTGCCGGTCCAAGAACTGCTGCAGTATATCCCTTCGCAACTAACGGATTGGTGTTAGGGAAACAATACGAATGCTCACGTGCTTTGTTCAGCAGCTCAACTTTCGATAAATTGTCAATGTCACACAGAGTCGGCATCTCCATTGTGAGAGCGGGGCGGCTGACTGAGCTGGCGCCGACTCGGCACCGCCATTCATTCTCCGCCAACCGACCCGCGTCGTCTCCGTTCACACAGCGGCCGGATATTTCGGGCCATGACGGCTGCTTCGTGACATCCTATCGATGAACAATGGTCACTGTTTACAGCAGATCTGACCTGGGAGCTTTAGTACGGCGGCCGTCACTCAAAACACCAACAAAGATCAGTGGCTTACCGTTCCGATCGCCGCCGCCGCAGCCGCAGCCTTCTGCCGCTTATGCAACCACGAGACGACGGCGGCGGCGGCGGCGGCGCAGACCGGGTCCTGGCATAACGGCGATGACTTAGCCGTATCGGAATGCATGTCGGCATTCTGCGACCGCGAACGAATTCCTTAGCCGGGATGCAGCGCTGAGCAGCGTGGTGCGCCGCGGGCCAGCCTGAGCCAGATCCATTACAATGAGAGGGCCGGCGCCGAGCTGAGCCGGACAGGCCAGCCGCCGGCCGCAGCTGCCGCAGGTCTCCAGGGCCGGTGGACGGCAGAGCGCAGGGAATCATGGACGAAAACGAGCTAGGTGCCATCGCATCGCAAAAATGTGTCATCGCAGCTTTGCGATAACGTTTGAATTCATGCAACGAAAAGCGACACACATCCGGCTATTATCAGTCTATTCAAGCTTCGAAAGCTTCCGAGGACCGTATAGGTCGGGATGGCTTTTTATTGATAAATGTCTGATGCGTGCTGTGTTTCGGAGCATGAATTCAAAGGATTCCTGAACCATGAGACAAGCTCTCGTCGATTTGTCCGCTTTTGCGACAGCAGCTGATGGGGAGTTTTGTCCCGTCATTGGTCGTAGGGAACACACACATGCAGGGGTCGCAGGGAACACACTGCAGGCAGGGGTCGTAGGAACACCGGCTCCGCTCCTCCGCTGTGGCCACTGGTCACTGGTCACTGGTCACTGGTCACTGGTCACTGGTCACTGGTCACTGGTCACTGGTCACTGGTCACTGGTCACTGGTCACTGGTCACTGGTCACTGGTCACTGGTCACTGGTCACTGGTCACTGGTCACTGGTCACTGGTCACTGGTCAGTGGTCAGTGGTCAGTGGTCAGTGGTCAGTGGTCAGTGGTCAGTGGTCAGTGGCCAGTGGCCAGTGGTCAGTGGTCAGTGGTCAGTGGTCAGTGGTCAGTGGTCAGTGGTCAGTGGTCAGTGGTCAGTGGTCAGTGGTCAGTGGTCAGTGGTCAGTGGTCAGTGGTCAGTGGTCAGTGGTCAGTGGTCAGTGGTCAGTGGTCAGTGGTCAGTGGTCAGTGGTCAGTGGTCAGTGGTCAGTGGTCAGTGGTCAGTGGTCAGTGGTCAGTGGTCAGTGGTCAGTGGTCAGTGGTCAGTGGTCAGTGGTCAGTGGTCAGTGGTCAGTGGTCAGTGGTCAGTGGTCAGTGGTCAGTGGTCAGTGGTCAGTGGTCAGTGGTCAGTGGTCAGTGGTCAGTGGTCAGTGGTCAGTGGTCAGTGGTCAGTGGTCAGTGGTCAGTGGTCAGTGGTCAGTGGTCAGTGGTCAGTGGTCAGTGGTCAGTGGTCAGTGGTCAGTGGTCAGTGGTCAGTGGTCAGTGGTCAGTGGTCAGTGGTCAGTGGTCAGTGGTCAGTGGTCAGTGGTCAGTGGTCAGTGGTCAGTGGTCAGTGGTCAGTGGTCAGTGGTCAGTGGTCAGTGGTCAGTGGTCAGTGGTCAGTGGTCAGTGGTCAGTGGTCAGTGGTCAGTGGTCAGTGGTCAGTGGTCAGTGGTCAGTGGTCAGTGGTCAGTGGTCAGTGGTCAGTGGTCAGTGGTCAGTGGTCAGTGGTCAGTGGTCAGTGGTCAGTGGTCAGTGGTCAGTGGTCAGTGGTCAGTGGTCAGTGGTCAGTGGTCAGTGGTCAGTGGTCAGTGGTCAGTGGTCAGTGGTCAGTGGTCAGTGGTCAGTGGTCAGTGGTCAGTGGTCAGTGGTCAGTGGTCAGTGGTCAGTGGTCAGTGGTCAGTGGTCAGTGGTCAGTGGTCAGTGGTCAGTGGTCAGTGGTCAGTGGTCAGTGGTCAGTGGTCAGTGGTCAGTGGTCAGTGGTCAGTGGTCAGTGGTCAGTGGTCAGTGGTCAGTGGTCACTCCGCCTCCGGGAAACGTCGACATGATCATTGATCAGGCTCGCTCCAGCAGCTCTGTCGGGACGGCCCACTGGAAATGTCACCGACTGCGGCTGATCGGTGGCCGGCTTTGTGTAGGTACCCAGTGATCTGGGACTGGGTTTTATAAGAGTTGTTTCCGCCTGCAAACGCTCGACTTTGTGTTATGCAAAACATAAGCTGGAGTTAGGGCATTAAACGCTTGCAGGGACCAATTAAAGGTCCCATAATGTAAAACTGGCTCGGAAACTTAATTTCACGAAATTGTAGGTATTTCTGCTTCACAAAACATGCAATAATTTGCAGGCCAGTCTGTAGTGTTAGTGTCTGTTTAATAAGTGTAGTGGCACGATACAGGATACTGCGGTGTGGTACTGGCTGTGAGGTCACATCCCCTCTCTCAGACTCACAAGCACCAGCAGATCGCCGACAAAGTTCTCCGAGGCCAGCTCCCAGGTCACCGGTACGGCCGACTTCAGAATCTGAAAACCAAGCCTACGTAATGACAGTGTCACAGTACGACACACTGTCCCCTGAGACGGAACCAAACGGCGGCTACGCCCATCATAGAAGCTGCAGAGGCCCTGAGAAGGCCTGAGCAGAGGCACGTTTGATAGCACGTGACCACAGATTAGTGGCACAGCGAGAGCACCAGATCAGCCGACCAGCCTCCTGCCCTTCAGAAGGAACGCAGAGCTCCATGACAGGCACGTCAACTTATCCCCACCATATCGCTGCAACACCACGTTCCTTCCAGCTGCAATGAGCCAGTTTACGCCCAAAGCAGACCAGATATGCCTATGATGACGAATAGCTGAGCTCCGACGTTTACAAGCCACAGCTCATCGCTCACACAAGCCGAACCCCCGGCATACATTGCCCGTATCTTACCCGCCAGTCCATGGCACGTCCAGATAAAATGTAAACAACATGGCCAGCCACTTACCAAGGTTAAATTGCCGGCGGCGGATTTCCTGAAACGAACGGGGACGATCCGTCATTGGTTGGCTGCGGGGGACTGATCGAAGCGCAGCCCGCTGTCAGCGTCAATACCGATCTGCCCAGCGAACCCAGCGCCGGAACCCGGCCGGCCGGACCGATCTGCCCACCCAGCGCCGGAACCCGGCCGGCCGGACCGATCTGCCCAGTGAACCCAGCGCCGGAACCCGGTCGGCCGGACCGATCTGCCCAGTGAACCCAGCGCCGGAACCCGGTCGGCCAGACCGATCTGCCCACCCAGCGCCGGAACCCGGCCGGCCGGACCGATCTGCCCAGTGAACCCAGCGCCGGAACCCGGTCGGCCGGACCGATCTGCCCAGTGAACCCAGCGCCGGAACCCGGTCGGCCGGACAGATCTGCCCAGTGAACCCAGCGCCGGAACCCGGCCGGCCGGACCGATCTTCCCAGTGAACCCAGCGCCGGAACCCGACCGGCCGGACCGATCTGCCCAGTGAACCCAGCGCCGGAACCGGGCCGGCTGGCTAGCCATGGACGACACACAATCTCATTAGCTAGCCGTGGCGCCGCCGCCCGTCAGCGCCGCTTCGGTCACGGTACGGGACGGGGCGGCTGGGGCCACGGCACAGGGGGATGGGGAGAAGGATCCAGGTAGTAAGGGAGCCGGTGAGGAAGCAGGGACGGGACGGCTGGGGCCACGGCACAGGGGGATGGGGAGAAGGATCCGGGTAGTAAGGGAGCCGGGTGAGGAAGCAGGGACGGGACGGCAGGGGCCACGGCACAGGGGGATGGGGAGAAGGATCCGGGTAGTAAGGGAGCCGGGTGAGGAAGCAGGGACGGGACGGCTGGGGCCAAGGCACAGGGGATGGGGAGAAGGATCCGGGTAGTAAGGGAGCCGGGTGAGGAAGCAGGGACGGGACGACAGGGGCCACGGCACAGGGGGATGGGGAGAAGGATCCGGGTAGTAAGGGAGCCGGGTGAGGAAGCAGGGACGGGACGGCTGGGGCCACGGCACAGGGGGATGGGGAGAAGGATCCGGGTAGTAAGGGAGCCGGGTGAGGAAGCAGGGACGGGACGGCTGGGGCCACGGCACAGGGGGATGGGGAGAAGGATCCGGGTAGTAAGGGAGCCGGGTGAGGAAGCAGGGACGGGACGGCAGGGGCCACGGCACAGGGGGATGGGGAGAAGGATCCGGGTAGTAAGGGAGCCGGGTGAGGAAGCAGGGACGGGACGGCAGGGGCCACGGCACAGGGGGATGGGGAGAAGGATCCGGGTAGTAAGGGAGCCGGGTGAGGACGGCTGGGACGGGACGGCAGGGGCCACGGCACAGGGAGATGGGGAGAAGGATCCGGGTAGTAAGGGAGCCGGGTGAGGACGGCTGGGACGGGACGGCAGGGGCCACGCCACATGGATATGGGGAGAAGGATCCGGGTAGTAAGGGAGCCGGGTGAGGAAGCAGGGACGGGACGGCAGGGGCCACGGCACAGGGGGATGGGGAGAAGGATCCGGGTAGTAAGGGAGCCGGGTGAGGAAGCAGGGACGGGACGGCAGGGGTCACGGCACAGGGAGATGGAGAAGGATCCGGGTAGTAAGGGAGCCGGGCGAGGAAGCAGGGACGGGACGGATCGTAAAGACAACCGCAAACACGTGACAAGACAACCGCAAATACCAAACCACAACACACAACACAACACAACACACAGTGGCGACAACCGCAAACATGTGACAGACAAAATGTTTTTCTCCTTGGCCTAGCCAGCCAGGCCGGGGTTCCCACATTGCAGTCGGTCACGTGTCTACATCGTGACGTCACGACGCGGTAAAGACCGTTGGCCCGGCAGCAGCAGCGCGGCCAGTACGGGGGGGGGGGGATCACGAGGTCACGGGGATCACGGGGTCCTGGCCTCAGGACCATCATACCGCGGAATGAGAACAGGTCGGGTCAGGGGGGGGGTACACGGTCTCACCTGTTGACCGTCGTCACCAGGTTCACCACCACCCGGCTGTTCCAGAAGCTCTGGCTCTGTGTGGCCACCTCCACCACGTACACATCCCTGGAACGGCCGGAGTCGGGGCGTTAGGACGTGCACGAGACACACGATAGTCCGTCACACGAACAGAGACCAACAACACGGAGCTGGAGACGGACGGCGACGGGGCGAGATCACGCCGTTCTCCAAACCCACGGACATCAGCCAGTCCCACGAGGCGGACACCGCCAATGATACTGATATAACGATAGATCACACTGATGCTGAGGGCCGTTGGACGGGCCGCCACCACCACTACAACGGCATGTCCCAGTCGATGTATATGCGTCGTTCCGTCGCCGGTGACTAAAGCGGCGCAGCGCGCCACAGTTGTCGACATTTGCGCAGCGACGCTCAGGGTGGCCGGTCGCCGATGTCAGAGCCGCTCGTAGAAACGTGCTCGCTCGCCTGTCCGGGTCGCGTGTGCAACTGACAGGGAATTCCCCATTCAATTAGAAACGTTCCGACACGGCCGGGGTGGGCCACCGAGCCGACCGACAGGCACACAAACAAAAATATATGCTGAAGACTTCTTCACAATAACGAAAACTTCTAAATTATGTATATGAAGAAGAAAAAAACGAGGTATGCTATGTGTATCACCGTGTATGTATTGATGGAAAACTTTCGAGGGTGGTGAGTCTTCCGAGGTTAATAAACCATCTGCGTGCTGTTTTTTTCTTCTTTCTCATAGCAAATGTTTCGCAATTGTATGGCGATTTTCCTCTTTTGTATATCGGTCGGTCGGTCGGTCGGTCGGTCGGTCGGGGGTCGGTCGGGGGTCGGTCGGGGACACGGCCACCCCGGCTCGGTATTACCACGTATCATGTGGCGCGAGGCGCGCATTAGTGGTCACCCGTGACGTCACCGTTAATACGACTCACGCCGCTGTCGTGACTTATTAGCCGCGGGCTAATTACGAGTTCCGGCCGTGTGTGTCACGCGCCAGCCACGTGAGTGCGGTGCTCCGCCGGCCGGCACCACATTCACACACCGGGGTACGGGAGCCGATGTTTGTTTTGTTCAAGCCTCAAGGCATGAAGATGATCAACGTCGTAAACGGCTGTGCTGAGAGGGACATAGCACTGGTGCAGGAGTGCAACGTCTCGCCGCTAACCAAAGACGAGAGCCAGCTGCCGTACCTGTTCCGCCTGGTCAGCAAACACGGGACAGAGATGCCAGTGCCGAGCAAGAAGGCTCTCAAGACGTGTAAGACGAGGTACCAAAATGTCAGATCCTGCGATGTAGAAATGCTGGTATGTGACGTAGGCTTGTGCGAGTATACGTCAGTGACCAAATGCTTAAGGAGTACGTCATTTTTATTTTAATACATCTTTGTTGCGCCCGTTTGCTATTTTGTGTTGCGAGTGTGCGATTGTAGGAATACTACGCGTGTGTATAAGGTCTGAAACAATCGACGGGATATGCAGTAGCCAAGCGAACCACTAGGCAATAATATTAGAAAAGAATTTGTTCTCAGTTGGTTACCAGTTCTCAGCTGCCCCAGCTCATATTGCTTTATACTTGCCGGTCAGACACAATGTGCACAAAAACGTGCATTTTGTTGCGACCTTAAGATATTGTCTGATCATTGCAAAATTTTGCATGGATATGCATATTGGTGTAAGGAATAGGGACAGCCTTGAGGAGCAGAACATTTTCAGCGTTTTGGAATTTGGACCACTCTAATACAGGGGCGGCGGATTCGGGGGGGGGGGCAGCAGGGCAGCCGCCCCCGCTGGCAAAATCAAGCGGGGCAAAACTATCTTTTTGCCCCCCCCCATCTTCCGTAGTCGAAAATGACATATCCTTTACCATATATGGTAAAAATTATGAGCATTGCAAAAGTTTAAAAATAAAAAAATATATACTTCATATGGCAGTAAAATATGGTGGTAGCTTGTCCTTAAGGCAAAAATAGCATGTTATACAATTATTATATGATGGAACAGTGTCAGAAATATGATTCAATCTTTCCTGCTGAAGCTAATTGATAAAAAAAACATAATTTCCATTCCACGTCTATATGCGCCGCAGGGGCGGATCCAGGGGGGGGGGGGGGCAACGGCCATACCCCCCCCCCCGACCGTTCAAGGGGGAACTATGTTTTGCCCCCCCCCCCCAAGACGTGAAGTCTAATACATGCTATATTTGCGAATTTTATAACGGTACTGGAGAACTTTGGCCAAATTGGGGCATTTTTTTGCCAAATTTGGCGGCGCCGCGCGCCGCTGTTTTTCCGCTATTCTCGAAAAACATCAGGGGGCAAATGACAAATAGCCCCCACTAGGGCGAGGGGTAATTTATAAGTTTAACAATTATCACGTTTACAGGTGTCCTTATTTCATTATTTTTATCCAGCACCATTTCGGACAAGCAAGTCTACAATAGAACAATCGGACCAAATCCATTCTTTTTCCTGTAGGTCCTTCCCGTCCTTCCGGTGACAACGGCGGAGGCGGAGAGGGTGTTCAGTAAGGTGGAGAAGACTATCCTCTCTCCGAGCGACAATGGCCGAGCTCCGGATGGAGGCGCTGATCATGTGCGAAGCCCACCGCGAGACCTATAGGCCTGACTTATACGGATGACATTATAATGTCATCCGTCAGCGAACTCGTTGACTTCTTTGCGCGATCTGGAAGTCGCCAGCTAGAGTATTTCAGACAGCCGCTGCCTGGCTGGCTGCAGCAGGTTTCTGCCATAGACTGTATGGCAGTAATATGCGAAATGCAGCGTTCACCGTAGTAGGTATCGGTTACTTCGTCTGCGTGCGTCGTATGGACCCGTCTGGACCCGCCGAGATGCGCAAATGGCCTCGAGGTCCGGGAGCAGGGACATATTTTTTTTTTGCAAGAACCTGGCAACGGAAGTTGATCATCATATCCGTATGCGGTGCATAGATGGGTAGCTAAAGTTTCTTGAAGTGCATATTTAATTTGACGCCATGATCGGGTCATCTGTATTATTGTTTTGAATGGCGGAAGTGCGACTGGTTCGATCACGTTTGACGTCCTCGCCTTTAGCTCTTTTTTTATCGGAGCGCAACATATAACGACAAACATTTGTGCAGCTAAATGCGTATTCATTTTTCCGGTCGGACCATCCCCTCGCTTTACTATCCGAGATTCGGAGCTGGAAATTCTGAAGAAAACTGCCATTTATTTGATGCTCCAAGTTCTGATTTAAATTTATATGGTAGCTTCTTTCCACTAACATTTTTTCCCTTGACCGAAAAAGAGTTCAAATCTAAGATACTCTTGTTTTTTTTGCAAGGGTCGTCGAACCCTGTAGCAAAAAGTAGTTGGCCCCAAAGACGAACGAATGGATCCGTCCTTGCTCTTAAGTACACAGCCGGCTTGATTCAGCGCACATTTTTCATGTTTTTTCCTTGCAGTCGGGAACGAAAAAATAGGTACACCTTTTTCGATATCCCAAAAGGTCGAAAAGCTAAACAAAAAAATCATTAGAAATCGTATGGTTGCAAAATAAAGCGGCCAAAATCCGGGGATATTTTCGAAATTGGGGGTACCTAGGTAAGATCCGCTCAAACTGGTTGCTCTGGCAACCCTGATAGATCGCCAGTCTAAATCACGATATATCATCATCATCACCTTTAATTTGCTTTCAAATCCTTCAACCTATGTGTTTAAGCTATATGACTACGTGAACTGAATCAGGGACGTAGGCCACGGCGTAGGACGTCAGGGACGTAGGTCAAGCTAAAACATTACGTCTATGGGCGTTGCATGGAAAGAATCGAGTTTGATATATCTTTGACTGCACCCCCCCCCCCCCCCTCGGTAGGTGAAAAGGTATTGTGGCCCCTCCCTGAGCAAAACCCTGGCTACGTGCCTGAACTGAATTGATCGAAGTCTTACCCCCCCTCCCCCATGTCAAAATAAAATCCGCCGCCACTGCTCTAATATATATATATATATATACCATGGACAGAAATAGATGCTGATACATGTGATGAATAGGTACCGGAATGGTACAGCAAAAGGTCAATGCTATTAATAGTACGACGCCACCCATTACTGGCCACATGTAAAACGATGTGTGTCACATCCTGGTAGGTAAATATACCCCACGGGCTGAAGCAGGAAGCCCGGGCTAATGCCTCGCGCATACCCTGATGCATACCAAACGAAGTCAGGTCAGGCGAATAATGCTCACCCCGGCGCCACGCTCATATCTGTATGCATTAATTCGCGGTTCACGATTAAATATTATCCACACGGCGAAGATACGTGCCATCAGGTACATCTGCCGGGCAGAGCGGGCGGGCCGGGCACAAGTTGTTGACGGCCGTAATAGTATATACGGTGCACACGTCCGATAACATTGGTGCAGACCTCGACGGTATCGTATGCCATGGTGTACATCAGAGACTTGCGAAACTGCAGGCACCCCGAGACCTTGGGCTGGACCCCTTCACCAACAAACTGCCACTGGGATGGTCCTGCATGGTGTCAGCTCATCCCACACTGTCAGACATCAACAGCCTTTGACATCTGCGCATAACACAGTCCCGCGAACACAACCACTTCCATGTTGGTATTCCCGTGCTGAAAACGAACACGTGTCTCCTGTGATAGGTTTCTCCCCAACTGTCGTGTATTATCAGCTCCATGAAGGCTGAGCGGCCAAAGTCAACACGGCGGCCCACCGTGACCCAGTGAGCTGCCTCCAACTGTGACACGCGTCCCCCACTGAGAGCTTAGTAACAGCACAGGTGTGCACCGAACGGCCGGCACCAAAACAGCGTGTCAGACGCGACTAAACAGAGCGGGGGATCAGAGTCCGGCCGACCCGCCGCCCGATGGAACGCACCCCGCCACCGCCGCCCCCGGCCAGTGGAACGCACCCCGCCACCGCCACCCCCGGCCGGTGGAACGCACCCCGCCACCGCCACCCCCTGGCCAGCGGAACGCACCCCCACCACCCCCGGCCAGTGGAACGCACCCCGCCACCGCCACCCCCGGCCGGTGGAACGCACCCCGCCACCGCCACCCCCGGCCGGTGGAACGCACCCCCGCCACCGCCACCCCCGGCCAGTAGAACGCACCCCGCCACCGCCACCCCCGGCCGGTGGAACACACCCCGCCACTGCCACCCCCGGCCGGTGGAACGCACCCCGCCACCCCCAGCCGGTGGAACGCACCCCGCCACCCCCGGCCGGTGGAACGCACCCCTGTCACTGCCACCCCCGGCCAGTGGAACGCACCCCGCCACCGCCGCCCCCGCCAACCGCCACCCCCGGCCGGTGGAAAGTATCCACCAATACCTGCTATACCAGTACCGATTTGTTTCCTAATACCATTCCTATCACCCTAGTGCCGTGGAAAGCTTCATGCGGAAGGAATTTACTTCTCGAAAACTTGTGAGAGCCACAGGTTCGCGGAATTTCGGTAAGTAACAAATATCCATTATCAACTGTTTGGACCTTTATCAACTGTTTGGACTAATAACCTCTATCAACTGTTTGGACTAATAATCTCTATCAACTGTTTGGACTAATAACTCCTATCAACTGTTTGGACTAATAACCTCTATCAACTGTTTGGACTAATAACCTCTATCAACTGTTTGAACTAATAACCTCTATCAACTGTTTGGACTAATAATTTCTATCAACTGTTTGGACTAATAACCTCTATCAACTGTTTGGACTAATAACCTCTATCAACTGTTTGGGTTGTTTTTTCATGATATGAAACTTAAAGCTCGGTCATGTTGAAGCAAGTCGTGACAGCCTTTCTCACCAGCACCGGGAGAGGTGCTGTCCTTGCCCCTCCCCTCCCCTCCCCTCCCCTCAGTGGGGTGTGTGTGGGGCGCGGGGCGGCCTGCAGAGGTCAGCAGCAGGTCACGCCGCCCGGTAATTACAGGCCTGTTGGTGGCACGGCACTAAATATAGCGCGCCGGACGCTGGGGTCGGCTTCAGGGAGCGACTGCGGCGGCTTCAGGCCGACACACGGGGCCAGCTCGGCAGCCCAGCACTCTGCGATGACTGACGACACGCGGCACCGGTCAGGCCCGCTGACTCAGAGCACGGAGACGGCGTCAGGTCCTCTGTCGCACACAGACGACACCCCGTGTCTGTCGACTCTCCAGACCGTGTCTGTCGACGTCTCCGCCTGCAGTGTCTGCCTGTTCTCCATTGGCACGTCATTTGTCCGGGCATAATGCTGCAGAAGATCGACCGCTGCTATCTGGGTGACCGTGGGCTACAATCGGCTGACGTAATGTGCCCTGGCTCAGAATGGGTCTCCGTTTGTCGTGATCTGCCAGTCAGCCCGGCCGCCGGGTTGCCATGGGACGCTACAAGCGACAGCGTGCGACACATGGGGTGCCATGGGGCGCTGCCAGCGACAGCGTGCGACGCATGGGGTGTCATGGGGTGCTGCCAGCGACAGCGTGCGACACATGGGGTGCCATGGGGCGCTGCCAGCGACAGCGTGCGACGCATGGGGTGTCATGGGGTGCTGCCAGCGACAGCGTGCGACACATGGGGTGCCATGGGGCGCTGCCAGCGACAGCGTGCGACACATGGGGTGCCATGGGGCGCTGCCAGCGACAGCGTGCGACACATGGGGTGCCATGGGGTGCTGCCAGCGACAGCGTGCGACACATGGGGTGCCATGGGGCGCTGCCAGCGACAGCGTGCGACACATGGGGTGCCATGGGGCGCTGCCAGCGACAGCGTGCGACACATGGGGTGCCATGGGGCGCTGCCAGCGACAGCGTGCGACACATGGGGTGCCATGGGGTGCTGCCAGCGACAGCGTGCGACACATGGGGTGCCATGGGGCGCTGCCAGCGACAGCGTGCGACACATGGGGTGCCATGGGGCGCTGCCAGCGACAGCGTGCGACACATGGGGTGCCATGGGGTGCTGCCAGCGACAGCGTGCGACACATGGGGTGCCATGGGGTGCTGCCAGCGACAGCGTGCGACACATGGGGTGCCATGGGGTGCTGCCAGCGACAGCGTGCGACACATGGGGTGCCATGGGGTGCTGCCAGCGACAGCGTGCGACACATGGGGTGTCATGGGGCGCTGCCAGCGACAGCGCGCGACACATGGGGTGCCATGGGGTGCTGCCAGCGACAGTGTGCGGGTGCAGCCAACACACATACCTGGCAGCCCCAGCCTGGAAACCGCCTGACAGTTCCACATAATCGCTGTTGGCCTCGTCTCTCCACAGTGGCATTTACGACGCACCGGTACATCACGCTCACCGGTACGTCACGCTGACGTCACGCTCACCGGTACGTCACGCTGACCGGTACGTCACGTCACGCTGACCGGTACGTCACGCTGATCGGTACGTCACGTCACGCTGACCGGTACGTCACGCTGACCGGTACGTCACGTCACGCTGACCGGTACGTCACGTCACGCTGACCGGTACGTCACGCTGACCTGTACGTCACGCTGACCGGTACGTCACGCTGACCAGTACGTCACGCTGACCGGTACGTCACAGCTGTGCACCATGCGAGGAAGCCATAAATGTCAGGGAAGCGGCCTGCCGCCGCCTGGCCAGATGCGCGCCTGTAATTGGCCTTCGTTTAACACTTAGCACCATGGCCGTAACGGCTCCATAAATAACCCGGGGGATTATTGCGGCCCACTGGGCGGCCGTAAGAGACGTAAAGCGGTCGCTGATGTCATCAGTGGGTACATCGCGCCTCCAGGCTCCAGGCTCCGTGGCGGTCCGACCCTGTACCAACCCACTGCACCAACGGATCCGTCCGTCCCTGCAGGTACTGCACCAACAGATCCGTCCGTCCCTGCAGGTACTGCACCAACAGATCCGTCCGTCCCTGCAGGTACTGCACCAACAGATCCGTCCGTCCCTGCAGGTAATGCACTAACAGATCCGTCCGTCCCTGCAGGTACTGCACCAACAGGTCCCTCCGTGCCAGCACCGACCCACCACCGCACCAACAGATCGATGAGCAGACAGGCCGGTACCGACACCGTGGCGGGCCGGCCGCCTCCCCTGCAAAGTGCTGTGTGACCTGGAGCCAACCGGTCCACAGTTCACACCCGGTATCTGTCTTCACGAGACCTACATACATGGGTGGATAATCCTATAGGGCAGCCCCCGCCACGGCCGGAGCAACTTTTTGGAGACTTTTTTTTTGCAAGCCCTTAGTTTAAAAAAAATACAGAAACGCAAATATAATCCCAGCATAAAAATGCACACTTGGTAAGACTATCTATAAAATATGGGTAAAATTGCGCTTTCGGTGCGCTTTCGAAATGGGGGGGGGGGGGGGGGTAGTCAAGGGAGGCTGCGCCTTGCCAACTTTGTCTTGGTGAGCACCTCGGGCAGGTCAGAAAACTTTTTTTGGGGGGGGGGCACAGCTGGGGTCGTTATGTCCGGTATAAAGGAGCATCATTTCCGATACAAAGGGGTGCCGCAGGCAATCACGATTCGAGGGGTGCCACCTGCACTCGAGAGTGGCGCCTTCGGTGTCCAGACGCACAGGAGAGGCGCCCTCAATCGCGATGCCCCCCCCCCCCCGCATGTCCATGACGGATTCCAGCGACGGATTCGGATTCGAATTCAGCGACGAGTAGTGATTCGCTTCAGAATGTGGTAACATGTCAATTGGGACACGCTGATCACGGAATTGACATTCATTGCGTTATTCAAGGTCATCTTCTAGGTCATTTCCAAGGTCAAAGGACGGGAGGCTCAACACGACCCGAAGTTATTGTCCGATCGCAAAAATAATGGTCTCATTCTATTCCTCGGGTCAATATCTAGGCCGCAGCCTTCGCAACCTCACTCGTGGCAAATGACATTGACCCTCATTTCCAAGGTGAAAGGACGGGGTAGCTCAAAACGACCCGAAGTTATTGTCCGATCGCAAAAGTAATGGCTTCATTCGATGCCGCGGGAAATTGTTTTTGCCGATGACTTTGAATGTCAAAATGAATGTCATTTCCGTGATCAGCGTGCCCCAACTGACCTGTTCCCGCATTTTGAAGCGAATCGCTAATCGACGCTGAATTCGAATCCGAATCCGTCGCTAACTTCACGGGCATCCCCCGGCATGTGCCCCCTAGACCCCCCCCCCTTGGTTGCGCCCCTGTCCTCGGGCCTCGGCCGGAGCAACTTGGAAAACAATGATCCACCCATGCCTACATATGTATATCAACACGCGGACGGGTTCAATCACGATCTACCAGGCCCGGCTCCCCGCGGCAACACGGAATCAGCTGTTCCGGTCCGTAAAAAAAAAACACACAAAAACAGCACACAGCGCGTTTTTGCTGGCGCGGCCTCCACACACAGCTTTGTAGTAGTCGTTTTTAGCCAGCTGTGACGTCAGTGCTGCGTCATTTGGGCGTGGGAGGGCGGGTCATGTCGGGTCGGGTCGGGTCGGGTCCGATCACGGGTCTAGTCTCGGGTCTCGGGTCGGGTCTCGGGTCGGGTCTCGGGCCGGGTCTCGGGTCGGGTCTCGGGTCGGGTCTCGGGTCGGGTCTCGGGTCGGGTCTCGGGTCGGGTCTCCGGTCGGGTCTCCGGTCGGGTCTCCGGTCGGGTCTCGGGTCGGGTCTCGGGTCGGGTCTCGGGACGGGTCGGGTCTCGGGTCGGGTCTCGGGTCGGGTCTCGGGTCGGGTCTCGGGTCGGGTCTCGGGTCGGGTCTCGGGTCGGGTCTCGGGTCGGGTCTCGGGTCGGGTCTCGGGTCGGGTCTCGGGTCTCGGGTCGGGTCTCGGGTCGGGTCTCGGGTCGGGTCTCGGGTCGGGTCTCGGGTCGGGTCTCGGGTCGGGTCTCGGGTCGGGTCTCCGGTCGGGTCTCGGGTCTGGTCTCGGGTCGGGTCTCGGGTCGGGTCTCGGGTCGGGTCTCGGGTCGGGTCTCGGGTCGGGTCTCGGGTCGGGTCTCGGATCGGGTCTCGGGTCGGGTCTCGGGTCGGGTCTCGGGTCGGGTCTCGGGTCGGGTCTCGGGTCGGGTCTCGGGTCGGGTCTCGGGTCGGATCTCGGGTCTCGGGTCGGATCTCGGGTCTCGGGTCGGATCTCGGGTCGGGTCGGGTCTCGGGTCTGGTCTCGGGTCGGGTCTCCGGTCGGGTCAGGTCGGGAGTCGGGAGTCGGGGTCCGGGGTCAGGGTCGGGGGGTCGGGGTCGGGGGGTCGGGGTCGGGGTCGGGGGTCGGGTCGGGTTTCGGGTCGGGTCGGGTTTCGGGTTTCGGGTCGGGTCGGGTTTCGGGTCGGGTCGGGTTTCGGGTCGGGTCGGGATTCCGGGTCTCGGGTCGGGTCTCGGGTCGAGTCTCGGGTCGGGTCTCCGGTTCAAGTCAGACCGCGATAAGCCAGTCAACATGTCCGTCGATCCTGTGCTGTGCTCGAGCTGGCGAGCCCGTCATGTGCGCCCTCTCTCGCCGCCTGAGCCCCGCTCCGCGCACCACTGGCGTCGAGTGCACCCGTACTCAGGCTCACCGAGCCGAGCCAGAGAGTGCATTGGACCTGGAACTGAGAACGCCAGCCCGCCGCCGAGCCGAGACGCACTAACAATCAGGGGCGGATCCAGGGTTTTCATTGAGTGGGCTGCAGGCCCGGGGCGCATTTGTTGGCACCTGATGGGGGGGGGGGGGGGGGGGGGGCGCAGGCGTCGGGTCGTCAGCGCGATGTCGTTGAGCGGGGGGAAGGGGGTAGTGTCGGGTCGTCAGAGCGGAAAGTTATTGACCGGGGGGGGGGGGGGGGGGGGGGGGGAGTGGCGTGGGGTCCTCAGTGCAAAAAATGCCGTTGACAAGGGAGAAGAGTATTTAATTATCACCTAACCCGCGCCCCGCTGGAGTATTCAGCCGAACACGCCCCGCTGGGGGAGATATTCTGCCCCCTCGTTATCTGTAAAACCAATAATCGCAGGGAGACGCTCAAGGCACCAATCGAAAGCTCTCAATGAGACGCATCTAAAGCTTAAGCGAAATTGTCAAAATAAGGTCACATGTCAGGTCACGGTCAGGTCAAAGGTAAAAATTGAGGTATTTGAGTTTGTGGGTCATACTCTCCATCCAAAGATTTAAATTGCCACTATTATCGCACAAAGTGCTCTCAAAAGTAAAATGCATATCCCGCATAAGCAAAAGTGAAATTTTAAGCAAAGGTCCAGGCAGGTCACAAAAGGTCACTATTTGCAAGAGGTCTACGACATCCATGCTGCACATGTTTTATGAGTTAGTTTACACGTATAATTCGATAGTAGCAGCCATTTTAACAACCTGAACCCATATAATGGCTCTCAGGTCAAGGTCAGGTCACATAAGACCAACATTTGAAATTAATTAATCTAAATAAAAAGACATGTTTCTGGACCAGTTTTGTCTCATAAATATAGTGCCGGCATTGATTTATCTGTATCTGGTCACTAGAAGCCAAAAAATAAACGTAACTTAAAAAATGACGTCATGAGTTATCTAAACTTAGGGAGCCATAAGTCTGTCAAAAATAAAGATATTGCTTTGAAATTTGGTGTGGGTATCATCCATACTATGTGCTCCAATATATATTTATATTCCATTTTTTTAATATCTTCAATAAATTGATTTTATGGATTATTTTTTTCCAATAAAAAATCAGTGTATTTGTATTTTTCAGGGTTAAAAACCACAAATCACGCATATACGAGATAGCCATTTTGACGAGAATGTAATTTCCTTTCTTTTGACGTTTTTTATTTGCAATTTGCATCAAAACTCGATGTTTTACGATTTGTCAAACACTTATCGTTTTCCCATAAAAATGGCATGCCATGACGTCAATAAAACGTCATTATTTCCCAAATTACCGCATAGATTTCATTGCAATTTGGTAACAAAACGTATATCTGATGCAGAATAAGGTACTGAAAGTTTCACTTCGATGTCTATTCATAATGTTCAAGTTATTGAGAAAATCAGAGAGGGGCAGATCCCCCCCCCCCCCCCGGCGGGGCGAGGGCTAATTATCACTTATTACAGCCAATGCAGGAACGCGCGGGTGCATAATGCATACTTGTACTAAATTCCCCCCCCCCCCTCCCATGTTTCTGTGGGAGGGGGAATTTGCCCGTAATGCCCCTCCCCCTGGATCCGCCAGTGGCCATGCATGGTCATGCGGCAAGGCTGTCGTGGAAAAATGCAGTGTCGCGTCAAAATAACTCATTATTGTAACACAATGTCCGCCCCTGTAGCTCAGTTGGGAGAGCGCCGGACTTCTGACCTCAGCCGGTAATGGCAGCCCGGGTTCGAGTCGCTTCGGCGCTCGCTATTTGTCCCTGACTGGGATGGCCTGTGGCCGGTGGCAGCGTTCGCACTCAAGGTCAGGTGACGTCAGAGGGCGGGCGGACCGTGTCCAGGTATGTCGGACACGTAAAACTTTCGCTTCTAAATTCTGCCGGACGCCAGGAATTGCGTGATCGGGTGGTGGGGTCAGGGCCTGCGCAACAAGCTATGCTTAGCGCGGGGCCTGACCTAGGAAATCCATCCATTCACAAACATTCGGACTACATTATATATAAAAAATGAGGCGCGGCAAGGCTGTCGCGGAAAAATGGCAGTGTCGCGCCAAAATAACTAATTATTGTAACACACCCAAACCACTTTGACAGTGCTATGATTTGGGGGCGCCCTCCATGGGTTTGAGGGCGCCCTCCATGGGTTTGGGGGTGCCCTCCACGAGTTTGGGGGGCGCCTTCCTCAGATTCGGGGTGCACCTCATCGTGTTTGAGGGCGCACTTTCGAGTTTCGGGGCGCTTTTCCGAAGTTTGGGGTGCTTCTCGGGCATCGGGGCCCCTCTCCGGAATTGGCAGCGCCTTCCATGGGATTGGGGGCGCCCTCCATGGGTTTGAGGGTGCCCTCCATGGGGTTGGGGGCGCCCTCTATTGATTTGGGGGCGCCCTCCTCAGATTCGGTGTGCATGCCTAATCGCGTTCGAGGCCGAGCTTCCGAGTGTCGAGGGCGCCCTTTCGAAGTTCTGAAGTTCGGGGTGTTTTTGGGGCATCGGAGCGCACTCCCCGGAATTGGGGAGCGCCCTCCGTGGGTTTGGGGGCGCCTGCGGCGCCCAGATTGCGCCTTCGGCGCAAAACTAGTGACCCTGCGCCTTCAGCGCAGGGACGCCAATTTCCATTGAGGGGGCTGCCAGTCCCGTTGCCCCCCCCCCCCCCCCCACTGGATCCGTCCCTGCTAACAATCAGGTGACAACGTGCAGTACTAGCAATCAGCTGACAACAGGGGCGGATCCAAGGGGGGGGGGGCGCAAGGGGCCATCCCCCCAAAAGGTCCTGAAACTATGATCCCCCCCCCCAAAAAAAAAACCGGTCGGACGTACCGTTGTAAAAATTGCCTTTACAGCAGTCAAAATCCAGCCATCCACAGTGAAAACTTGACAATTTCGCGCCGCTTCGCGGCATGACACAAAATTCGCAATTACATATACAAATTTGGAAAATGGGAAAATGAATGTATTAAGTGTCTAGCATAGACTCTTCTTAGCGGTACCTAATTGCTAGCCTCAGGGCCCACTCCCTTCATAACATATTAACTTTTAAGCGGGCTATTTAGCTAGTCTGCCGAGTTCCGAAAAAGGTGACGCGAACGCCAAGACGCGGACATCGGCACCCGGAAATTGCTCCAGGGTGCCCAACTTGCTGGACATTAGAGCTAATAGTGGGACCAGGCCGGGACCATCTCCCCAAGCCATCTCGCCCCAGGCTCCTCCAAATCCACAGGGACCATTTATGCGCAGAAAAGTCGTTATGCTTCTTGCTGCTTTCAAACCATTTGCACTGTTACTAGTTGTTTGTTACAGTTCGGTACATATGTATTAGCGGTGCCAGTTTCAGAAAATATTTGTCCATGTCAGACCGATGTACAAGACCATGGTCAGCTGTCCGTCCGAAACTCTGAAAATCATTGTTTGTCCGAAATTTGTCCGAAAGCAGAAAAAGTGTTTGATATGGAAATTAATTATCTGTGGCACACTTCCTTTTTAATTAAAAAAAGTGACCAAGAGATTTTCGCGACAAGCCATCATTGGGCCTTGGATGTCCGAAAATGTCCAAAGAAATATGTTTATGTCCGTCCGAAAAACTAATCGGTCTTCGGACAAATTCGGAATTCCGAAAATTATTGTACCGATTAGCACCACTAATATGTATACAGTTATTATTATCATATGTAGTATTGAGCGCTGGCCAAGGGCGTAGCCAAGGGGGGGGGGGGGGGGGGGGGGAGGGGGGGGGGGGGGGGGGGGCAGGGGGCATGCCCCCCTGGAGGCCAGGCGGGTACCTATGGCGACCTAGCGAGGGCCCCCTGGGACCGAAGGCCCCAGTGTTTTGAATGGTGTCAGGCGCCCGCAAAACGCCTTACGTCGCATAAAAGAACGCCCACAAACCTAAACAAATCGTAACACGAATAAATAACAGCACTTGCTTGTCTGATAAAGGTATGTAAATGTAAACACGTATAAAATGGCCCCAGCCAGTGTGGATAGGGCCCTCTACCAGCTTGTAAAGGGCCCTGCCGATCTGCAGAGGCCCCGCTGCCGGCATTTAGAGGGCCCCTGCCGGTTGTAGAGGGCCTTCTAACGGCCTTTATAGGGCCCTGCCGATATGTAGAGGGTTCCTGTCGATCTATAGATCGCCCTGCCAATCTGTGGAGGGCCTTACCGACCTGTAGAGGGCCCTCTGCTGGCCTTTAGAGGGCCCTGCTGATCTGTAGAGGGCCTTCTGCCGTCCTTTAGAGGGCCCTTCCAGCATGTAGAGGGACCTTCCAACCTGTAGAAGGCCCTCTTCCAGCCTTTGGGGGTCCTGTCGGTCTGTAGAGTGCCCCAGCCAATCTATAGAGGGCCCTTCCAGCATGTAGAGGGCCCTGCCGACCTGGCGAGGGCCCTCTTCCAGCCTTCAGGGGCCCTGTCAGTCTGTAGAGTACACCAGCCAATCTATAGAGGGGCCTCTGCCGGCCTTTAGATGGTCAAGCTGGCCTTTAGAGGGCCCTTCCTGCCTGTAGAGGGCCATGTCGGCCTTTAGAGGGCCCTGCCACCCTTTCGAAGGCCCTGCCGATCTGTTGATCACCCTGCCGATCTGTAGAGGGCATCTGCTGGCATTTAGAGGGCCCAGCCAATCTGTAGAGGGCCCTCTACTGACCTTTAGAGGGCCCTGCCGATCTGTAGAGGGCTCTCCGCTGTCCTTTAAGAGGCCCTGCCGATTTGCATAATGGCCATCTGCCGGCCTTTAGAGGCCCATGCCGATCTGTAGAGGGCTCTCTGCTGGCTTTTAGAGAGCCCCGTGGTGGTAGAGGTAGTATGCAGGTCGAGCGCCGGTGAGGCTCTCGAAGGAAGACCAGTAAAAGTTCTCATTGGTTTTTCAGTGTATGCCAGTAACGTCTGAGAGGAGTACAATGCTTTGACAATGTAAATGTAGGCTTTGGCTTTGAATCGAACTCGGGCTGCCACTACCAGGAAAGGTCCGAAGCCCAGCGCTCTCCCACTGAGCTGCAGTACAGGGGCGACCAAATCGCTCGTTTCTGCACTATCAAAAGCTTTGTAATGTTAGTTTCATAATTCGTATTTAATGCATGTTTTTATCGTGATTGGTGTATCAAATAATACAAGAAGCAGTGACGTGACAAGATCTATGTCAAGATCTTGTCACGTCACTGATATTGAATATATTTGGTAATTAATTTGTCTGATGCATTTAGCGATAATATATTTACATGGAACCACTCGTTATTTTTGGAATTAATTGATTAATCTGTATTTGGAGCTCTTCAACATTTCTAGCTTGAATACAAATTGCCGTATATCATCAGCAAATAAGTAAAAGGTACCTATGTCTGTTGTATTGCTGATGTCATTAATATTATAGAGAATAAATCAAAGAGAACCTAAAATTGAACCCTGTGGGACGCCAATTGTAATTCTTTGTTTCTTAGATCCAACCTCATCTATTATTGCCATTGTATGCCTCTTATTAATATATGACTCTATCGTGTTGTAGAAACCCCTCGTATCACAATGCGGTGTATTTTTTTTCTAAAGAGAATTGCTAAGCAAACTGTATCCAAAGCTTTCTGTAAATCAAGGTATAATGAGCATGTTATTTCGTTATTTTGTAGATATTCTGTTCAACAATTCAACAACTTTTTGGAAAGACGACACTGGATTTTCCCCCACCCAAAACAAAAACGGCTAGATCCGCCCCTGGCTGACAACGCGCAGTACTAACAATCAGCTGACAACGCGAAGTACTATCAATCAGCTGACAACGCGCAGTACTAACAATCAGCTGACAACGCGAAGTACTATCAATCAGCTGACAACGCGCAGTACTAACAATCAGCTGACAACGCGAAGTACTATCAATCAGCTGACAACGCGCAGTACTAACAATCAGCTGACAACGCGAAGTACTATCAATCAGCTGACAACGCGCAGTACTAACAATCAGCTGACAACGCGAAGTACTATCAATCAGCTGACAACGCGCAGTACTAACAATTAGCTGACAACGCGAAGTACTATCAATCAGCTGACAGCGCGCATTACTAACAATCAGCTGACAACGCGCACTTCTCGGTTCTCCGCCGAACGATGCCGCATACAAATGCCACATGCAGCTAGGTCAGCCGGAGCTCACCTATTTTTGTTCTTTTCGGAAATCGCACTTAAGCAATTGTATTGTATCAAGTAATCGCACTGGTATTAATATCAGTGTTGTCAAAACAAATTAGAGGGTATAAGTTCAAGGTTTCCAAAGTGTTGTAAAAAAAATTAAAACAACTTAAGTGTTTCAGGTTTCCAAAGTGTTGTCAAAAACTTCAGAGGGTATAAGTTTAACCCGCACCCCGCTGGGGAGGGTAATTTTTACCCCCTCCCTCCCCCTCCCGAATGTTCTCAATAACTTGAAAATATGAGCGATAGCAACGTCAAACTTGCAGTACATTATGCTGCATCAATTTATAAAATTATCAAATCAAAAGTCTTCTCACAAAATTGCACTGAAATTGAGGTAGAACTTTGGAAGATAATGACGTTTTAATGACGTGATGTCATGCCATTTTTGGTGGGAAACTGTCATGCCATTTTTGGTTTTGGTAGAGTTTTCATGCTAATTGCAAATGAAAAACGTCAAAAGAAAGGAAATGAGTTTGTCCTCAAAATGGCTATCTCGGATTTGCAAAATTTCGGGTTTTTGACCCCAAAAATGCAAAAAACTTTTTTGGGGGGAAATTTCCGCAATTTTTTTTTTTAAAGATATTAAAAAACGGAATAGGTGATAGAGAACCAAGTATGGACGATACTCAAACCAAATTTCAAAGAAATATCTTTATTTGTGACTGACTTATGGCTCCCTAAGTATAAGTAACTCGTGACGTCATTTTTTAAGTTACGTTTTTTGGCTTTTAGTGACCAGATACAAACAAATCAATACCACCGCTGTATTTCTGAGACAAAGTTGGTCTAGAAACAAACCTTTTTTATTTAGATTAATACATTTCAAATTTTCCCCTTATTGTACTTGACCTTGACCTGAGGGCCATTATATGGTGTAAGGTTGTGCAAATGGCTGCTACTATCAAATTATACTCATACAACATGTGTCGCATGGCTTTCGTAGACCTGTGACCTTTTGTGACCTGACCTTGACCTTTGCTTACAATTTAACTTTCGCGTATACGGGAGATGCATTATACCTTTGAGATCACCTTGTGCGATAATAGTCGCAATCTAAGTCACTTGCGTGTTTTGCGGGTCATGCGGGCTTTGATTCAATCATGATTCATGAACACAAAAATCCGGTGGTAAATCGATTCTTCTTTGATTCATTGGATTTTGATTGCACGATTCCAATCGATTAAATGAGAGTCGAATCAATAACCAGTCTGGTTATAGTGCCTTGGTCCGGACCCAGATTCCGCCCAAGGCACGGCCACCGGCGAGATGAAATGTAACGTACACAAGCTTATCCGCTGCGTTCCAGGCACTCCAGTTCAGCGAAGCACCTCAATCTCCATCCGCTGCCCCCTCCCCCTCCCCCCCCCCCCCCTCCAGGTCCCGATATTCGCTCCAGCCCAGTTGCAGCCATCGTGAGCGGTCTCAGTGGTACGCACACCGCTCGCCCGGCGCCACGTTCATCTCTCCCGTCCCGGAGACCCTCCAGGTCCCGATATTCGCTCCAGCCCAGCTGCAGCCATCGTGAGCGGTCTCAGTGGTACGCACACCGCTCGCCGGGCGCCACGCTCATCTCTCCCGTCCCGGATATAAGCCTGGACGGCTCGGCTGCACGGACGCCACTCAATCGATACAAGCTGAGAGAGTACGGTGGCGAGCGGCCGGCTACCGCAGGTCCGGTTAGCTCCATCCCCGCCATCCCACCAAGTCGCCTCGCTCCGCCCCGCTCCGCCCCGCGAACCCACATAGGAAGGGCGAGGACTAGGTAGGTACGTCATATCTGACTGGTGCCTGCCGACTGCCATCATGCGCTACCCTGAAACGTGTACGACCCAACAGGTGTCAGGTCAGGTCAACCTCACGACAACAGGGAGGCCTGCCGTACGATAACAGCCGGTGTGCAGATACCAACAGAACATGAATTTCCGGAGTAAATGACAGAAGATCAGGAACTTAGCTTAAGTTGGATGTGATTCTTTACGACTGACCTGTGGGTAGGTACATACATACACTTGAAATGTGCCTCGCTGATTAAGACTGATCGCGATATTAGGCTCCCGATCAAATGGGCCCATAGAGTTGGGAGGAGGACATAATACAGCGTCTCGTCATGACACATGGCCCCATAGAGTTGGGAGGAGGACATGATATAGCGTCTCGTCATGACACATGGGCCCATAGAGTTGGGAGGAGGACATGATATAGCGTCTCGTCATGACACATGGCCCCATAGAGTTGGGAGGAGGACATGATACAGCGTCTCGTCATGACACATGGGCCCATAGAGTTGGGAGGAGGACATGATATAGCGTCTCGTCATGACACATGCTAGGCTCCCGATCAAATGGGCCCCATAGAGTTGGGAGGAGGACATGATATAGAGTCTCGTCATGACACATGCTAGGCTCCCGATCAAATGGGCCCATAGAGTTGGGAGGAGGACATAATACAGCGTCTCGTCATGACACATGCTAGGCTCCCGATCAAATGGGCCCCATAGAGTTGGGAGGAGGACATGATATAGAGTCTCGTCATGACACATGCGTTCGGCCAAACACTTTGTTGAGGCGGGGTGTGACTGCAATTAAAACTCTGGCGGGACGAGGTGTAACTGTCACAGAAGACCCTGACGGGACGGGGGGCAAGGCCCTGAGGGGGCGGGGTGTAAGACCCTGAGGGGGCGGGGTGTAAGACCCTGAGGGGCCGGGGTGTAAGACCCTGAGGGGGCGGGGTGTAAGACCCTGAGGGGGCGGGGTGTAACTGAGCCAGATGGCGCGACGTGCATCTTGATAACGTTAGTTTAACAAATACAAGACTTCATATATAAGTATGTGTTTGCACTGGAGTCCGGTACACAATACTGTAGCGGGACTGCTGCGGGACTGCTGCTGTCCGCCGCACTGCAGCGAGTGACATGCCCAGTTGACGTTTGTGGTACCGCGGTGTTTCCGGTACGACTGAATATCAGGCGACATCAGAATGCTTTTTACAATCCCTTTGTTCGTAATTTTTGTTTAAATTAATTTTGTTTCGTGATTTATTTTGAATGGTTTCGGAGAGTATTTACAACAAAAAAATGAAATAATTTGCCGGACCGATGAATGGCGCTGAGCAGCACAATGTGCACAAAAAAATGTACAGGGAAAACATGCTCCAAATTAGGGGGGTGCCGCCATCACAGACATTACCCCCTCCACTCCAGTCGGCGCGGCGGCGGACGAGTCGCTGCCACTGGCATGCTGCTCCCGGCTGCTGCGTCCTTGGTAAGTGTTGCTATTTTCGTCGCTGTGGGCCGTTGTGCTATTTTGGCGGCGGTTGTTACGGCTATGTCAGGTCCTGTGATGACGAGACAGAGGCCTGGCAGTGGCGACAGTGTAGGCCGCCGTATGCAACTGCGTCGGTTTTCGGTCAGCGCGGTTCGAGGTAATGGCCATCTCAGAACGCAGTCCCCACTGGGACAACATACCAGCGACCGGGACTGCAGGATCGGGGCCAGTCCGTAATATCCTCCCGGCTGCTGCTGATTCAGATGACTGGCCGGAGACAGTTCATGGAACCAACTGCCCTCCGGGACACGGTACAGGGAGCGGTCGTGTCCCCTGGGCAGAGCGGGCAGCGCGGGCCAGCTCTGTACCTACTGACCTGTGACCCAGGCCGGCCAGGTGGCGGTGGTAGCAGCCCCCCTCCCCTCCTCTGTACTCTGTACTGACCTGTGGCCCAGGCCGGCCAGGTGGCGGTGGTAGCAGCCCCCCTCCCCTCCTCTGTACTCTGTACTGACCTGTGGCCCAGGCCGGCCAGGTGGCGGTGGTAGCAGCCCCCCCCCCCCTCCCCTCCTCTGTACTCTGTACTGACCTGTGGCCCAGGCCGGCCAGGTGGCGGTGGTAGCAGCCCCCCCTCCCATGTACTCTGTACTGACCTGTGACCCAGGCCGGCCAGGTGGCGGTGGTAGCAGCCCCCCCTCTTCTGTACTATGTACTGACCTGTGACCCAGGCCGGCCAGGTGGCGGTGGTAGCAGCCCCTACCCCCCCCCCTCTCTCCTCTGTACTCTGTACTGACCTGTGACCCAGGCCGGCCAGGTGGCGGTGGTAGCAGCCCCCCCCCCCTCCTCCTCTGTACTCTGTACTGACATGTGACCCAGGCCGGCCAGGTGGCGGTGGTAGCAGCCCCCCCCCCCCTCCTCTGTACTATGTACTGACCTGTGACCCAGGCCGGCCAGGTGGCGGTGATAGCAGCCCAGCAGCGGCACCGGCCGGGACACCCGTGCCACTAGGCTGGTATTGGGCCGCTGGCTCTTCACCTGGGTGTCACACGTGTCCGGCGCGTCCAGATCTGCGTGACAGAGGACAGAGATGCAGTGTCAACAAATCTGCAGCATGGATGATAGGCAGTGTCAGCAGATATGCGAGGCAGAAAGATCAGTTGTCCGAACTGAAGTCAGGGAAATTGACAATGTTACCGGATGTGCAGGACACAACATGAACAGTGTCGTCTGTGCACACAGCATGCCTACTGCATCATCAGATATGAACAGGGTTTACATGAAGAGATACAGTGTTGTCTGATCAAGTGCGAGATAGAATTAAGTGGCGACGCGGTCAAGATATTCAGCATAAACGTAATAAACGTGGTTAAATAGCCAATGAGATGCTGGGAACTAAGATTAAATACTCACAATAGACATGTGCCGACACAATAAACGTTTTAGTGGCACCTTATGAATAAAGCATTTCGTGTCAGGTTATGAAGACAAAACTCTGCGCGCATTCCACTGAACGCCTGTTCACAATTAGGGGCACGTCGATGGCGTGCATCACGCAAAGAGTCGGTCCGCGTTGGCCAAGGCGCAGTCAACTCAAACAATCGCTCGCAATCGCAAACATGACGGCTGTGAGGCATGACACAACATAGGACAAGTTCCACAAACTATGTATTGTGCCCCGATTCCGGACATCGGCTGTCGCTGGCTGGCTGGCCCGGGGCGACGGAACTATGGCGTGACGCTGCCGGAAGGCCCGGCCAGGCCGTCCATCTGGCGGCCTGGGGCTGCCAGGTGCAGCGGCGGCGGCGGCGGCGCGGCAGCCGGGACAGGTGCAGGTGTTGGTCACAAGCCTACCTCAAACCACCGCGGCCCGTCCGGCCGGCCAGCGGCGGCTGGGCGGGGGATCAGGATACCGACACTCGACAGGGTCTGCGGACTGACCGGATCCGCCACCGGGAGTCCGGCTCTAGTCCGGCTCTGACCACCCCCCCCCCCCCCTCCCTCCCTCCCTCCTTGCCCCAACGTCACTCTTCACAGGCTTCAGAGAACCGCATCCCAGCGGCCGGCCGACACTTCGCCGAAATATCCGCCGCTATATTTCAGGCTCAGTTCCGAAATACTTGACCCGACATTATTTAAATACGCGGCCGGAATGAGTTCAAATCAATCGTTGAAAGCTTTCGTTTCCATCGAATCCCGATGTCAGCACACCCGGCCAGCATGTCCCGTCAGAAGTACTCTGAACTGTGATGTCACGCGCACATCTATGACGCGCGCACATATCACATCTATGACGGACGGAGTTAAAAAGCGGCCGGCTGGGCCGTACATGGCGCTGACGTCATGCGTCACTCGGTCGGGAGGGCGTTTCCCGGCCGGGGTGGCGTCTATCTGGCCGCTCGGCCTGGTACCGGCCGGCACAGACACAACCTACGGCGCACACTATCAGTCACCGTTCGGGTCGCCCGGGCATGGAAAATGAGCCACGCCGCGCCCCAGACCGACCGACCGACCGACCGACCGACCGACCGACCGACCGACCGACCGACCGACCGACCGACCGACCGACCGACCGACCGACCGACCGACCGACCGACCGACCGACCGACCGACCGACCGACCGACCGACCGACCGACCGACCGACCGACCGACCGACCGACCGACCGACCGACCGACCGACCGACCGACCGACCGACCGACCGACCGACCGACCGACCGACCGACCGACCGACCGACCGACCGACCGACCGACCGACCGACCGACCGACCGACCGACCGACCGACCGACCGACCGACCGACCGACCGACCGACCGACCGACCGACCGACCGACCGACCGACCGACCGACCGACCGACCGACCGACCGACCGACCGACCGACCGACCGACCGACCGACCGACCGACCGACCGACCGACCGACCGACCGACCGACCGACCGACCGACCGACCGACCGACCGACCGACCGACCGACCGACCGACCGACCGACCGACCGACCGACCGACCGACCGACCGACCGACCGACCGACCGACCGACCGACCGACCGACCGACCGACCGACCGACCGACCGACCGACCGACCGACCGACCGACCGACCGACCGACCGACCGACCGACCGACCGACCGACCGACCGACCGACCGACCGACCGACCGACCGACCGACCGACCGACCGACCGACCGACCGACCGACCGACCGACCGACCGACCGACCGACCGACCGACCGACCGACCGACCGACCGACCGACCGACCGACCGACCGACCGACCGACCGACCGACCGACCGACCGACCGACCGACCGACCGACCGACCGACCGACCGACCGACCGACCGACCGACCGACCGACCGACCGACCGACCGACCGACCGACCGACCGACCGACCGACCGACCGACCGACCGACCGACCGACCGACCGACCGACCGACCGACCGACCGACCGACCGACCGACCGACCGACCGACCGACCGACCGACCGACCGACCGACCGACCGACCGACCGACCGACCGACCGACCGACCGACCGACCGACCGACCGACCGACCGACCGACCGACCGACCGACCGACCGACCGACCGACCGACCGACCGACCGACCGACCGACCGACCGACCGACCGACCGACCGACCGACCGACCGACCGACCGACCGACCGACCGACCGACCGACCGACCGACCGACCGACCGACCGACCGACCGACCGACCGACCGACCGACCGACCGACCGACCGACCGACCGACCGACCGACCGACCGACCGACCGACCGACCGACCGACCGACCGACCGACCGACCGACCGACCGACCGACCGACCGACCGACCGACCGACCGACCGACCGACCGACCGACCGACCGACCGACCGACCGACCGACCGACCGACCGACCGACCGACCGACCGACCGACCGACCGACCGACCGACCGACCGACCGACCGACCGACCGACCGACCGACCGACCGACCGACCGACCGACCGACCGACCGACCGACCGACCGACCGACCGACCGACCGACCGACCGACCGACCGACCGACCGACCGACCGACCGACCGACCGACCGACCGACCGACCGACCGACCGACCGACCGACCGACCGACCGACCGACCGACCGACCGACCGACCGACCGACCGACCGACCGACCGACCGACCGACCGACCGACCGACCGACCGACCGACCGACCGACCGACCGACCGACCGACCGACCGACCGACCGACCGACCGACCGACCGACCGACCGACCGACCGACCGACCGACCGACCGACCGACCGACCGACCGACCGACCGACCGACCGACCGACCGACCGACCGACCGACCGACCGACCGACCGACCGACCGACCGACCGACCGACCGACCGACCGACCGACCGACCGACCGACCGACCGACCGACCGACCGACCGACCGACCGACCGACCGACCGACCGACCGACCGACCGACCGACCGACCGACCGACCGACCGACCGACCGACCGACCGACCGACCGACCGACCGACCGACCGACCGACCGACCGACCGACCGACCGACCGACCGACCGACCGACCGACCGACCGACCGACCGACCGACCGACCGACCGACCGACCGACCGACCGACCGACCGACCGACCGACCGGTCCAGGACGGAACGGGGTGGTTCGGAGTTCAGGACAGTTGGCGGAGGCAGCGGTGCTGGCCGAGCTCGAACTGAGGCAGCGGCGCTGGCCGAGCTCGAACCGAGGCAGCGGCGCTGGCCGAGCTCGAACCGAGGCAGCGGCGCTGGCCGAGCTCGAACCGAAGCAGCGGCGCTGGCCGAGCTCGAACCGAGGCAGCGGCGCTGGCCGAGCTCGAACCGAGGCAGCGGCGCTGGCCGAGCTCGAACCGAATCAACCCGTCATAGCCAGGACCGGTTCGGTATGGCCTGCTCAGCAGGTGCGGGTGTTCTCCCACCGTGCGGCTTTGGCGTGGAGCGCACTCCCGCCATCTATCCGGAATAAGCCCACAGTCAGCGCCTTCAAGGCGGCGTTACAGGATATGCGATGCTCTTAATTAAGTCTTAGCATGTTTTTACCGTGCCTCTGATTCGTTTTACTTTGTCGTTTTGCGGTGTTTTACTGTGTTTCTTTTTACAATGTATTTGCGTATGGGTTTTGCCCATTTATGTATGTACCTGACGTGGAACAGTAATACCCATACCTATGGAATGTTCTAATAAACTGAACTGAACTGAACTGAACAGCAGATCTAGCACGACGCGACCCAGCCCGATCCGACCCGAACTGATCCGAACTAACCCGAACTGACCCAAACTGATCCGAACTGATCCGAACTGACCCTAACTGACCCGAACTGACCCGAACTGACCCGAACTGACCCGAACTGACCCGAACTGACCCGAACTGACCCGAACTGACCCGAACTGACCCGAACTGACCCGAACTGACCCAAACTGACCCGACCTGACGATCCCGGGGTAGCCCCGATTACACATATTTGACCCGACCCGACCCACCCTCACCCGGCGGTGCCGGGGGCCACTCGCGTGCTGCGGGCCAGTACCGGTCTCCGTGAATAAAGGCCTCATTATGGCGTGTTACATTACCGGAGTTGGGCGCCTCCCACTGCGACTGGCCGACACGCGAGCTGGCTCGCCCCGCCTCCTCGGCCACTCAGAGCCGCCTCCTCACAGCTCCGCCGCCTCACAGCCCGACACTCGCCACTGAGGAGGGCCAGGCCCGTCCTCTCCCGCAGCTCAGGAGGACCTCCGCCACTGAGGCGTGCCAGCCCCGTCCTCTCCCGCAGCTCAGGAGGACCTCCGCCGCCTCACAGCCCCGACCGACACCCGCCTCTGAGGTGGGCCAGCCCCGTCCTCTCCCGCAGCTCAGGAGGACCTCCGCCGCCTCACAGCCCCGACACCCGCCACTGAGGAGGGCCAGGCCCGTCCTCTCCCGCAGCCCAGGACCTCCGCCTCCTCACAGCCACGACACCCGCCTCTGAGGCGGGCCAGCCCGTCCTCTCCCGCAGCCCAGGACCTCCGCCGCCTCACAGCCCCGCCACTGAGGCGGGCCAGCCCCGTCCTCCCCCGCAGCCCAGGACCGGCGACAGGTGTCGGGCCGGCAGCGTCTGACTGAGGTGGCCCACCGGCGACCGGCTCCACTTCCGACCCACCATCTGACAGCGTCGCCCGGCGATGCTTGTATAATGTTTATGCTAATGATCCATTATGTGAGCTGGTTTGCCGGCCACCGAGCGTATCGATTCAACATGGTAATGAAGTTTTCAAATGAGGCGACGTACTGCTTGTCACAAAACGACGCTTTGGTTCGACACTAAGGTGGCGTGGCTTGTAAATATTTTGCAGTGGGTAATGGAAGATATAGTATATTCTTAAAACCGTGCACCTGGGCGACCAATTGATCACCTGTCGATAACCGAATGTTGGTTGAACATTGCACAACACCATTCTTTAGAATTATGTTTCCATTGTGAAACAAACCTGAGCTGTTCGATTTGAGGTAGTCGCTCACTGGATATCCGCTCGACCTTCACCCTGTCAGCGTGCGCCGCTGTTGTTCCATTGAGCGTCACCCCACAATCGGGCCTATTGTGCCACTGTGTGCGGCGTGGGTGGCGCGTCAGTGGCGTCGCGGCTGCACCGGTAGCACACACGGCAGCTCTGCTGGTGTTAATGGGTTCCGACACGACCCACCCAATGCCGCCACCGCGCCCGCTGCCCTGCACTCTGCAGTGTCGGGCGTGTCAGCGTGTCAGCGTGTCAGCGTGTCAGCGTGTCAGCGTGTCAGCGTGTCAGCGTGTCAGCGTGTCGGCAGTGTCAGTATAGCCGACACTGGCTGTAGTCATTACTGACACTAGTGTTAGCAGTGACTACGGTCAGTGACATCCTCTCGCCGCCGGCAGTCCCGCGCACCGTCCCACCACTCCAGTGCATGTAAGTTACGACACCCATTTGGGCGGTGTTAAATTCTCCTGCCGTCAACATAACTCGAACGATTCAGTGGCCCGACGTTTACGTGGCATCGAAAACAACTGGCGGCGACAGCAATGAGCGCTGTGCACGAAGGGAGCCTGTGTTTTGGGGCGCGTTCGGCCGCCCCCGCCCGCGGCGGTCGGCTTTAAAAACCGCTCGTAACTCGCCGGCCACTGAGAGTTCGGCAGCTGACTACCGCTACCGGAGTTAACGGCAGCATAAAACGAGCGAGCAACAGTGAACGGTGACAACAGTGAACGGCGACGACCGTAAACGGCTCGCAAAGATAACTGGGGGACGCGTATATTTCACAGCAGTAAATCGCGCACACTCAGGCAAACGGACATGATATGCCGAAATTACGCCATGAATTGCCGGAATTCCGGTATGCGTGGTAGTAAAATGTGGGTTTCTAAGAAACAATGCACGCGCCAGCCGGGGGAAGCGGAGTGGCACGCCCATTGTGATACACCACCGCTGTCCCGGAACATAACGACCTTGATATGAGAAATTCTACGAAACGCTGGTGCATCAATGCTGTATGGATATAATCCCCCACTCCCGCCTGAACACGACATTGCGTGGGGAGGGGGTCGAACTTCAACGTGGCCATTTCTCGGCCCGCTTTTGTCGCTGTTACGTTACGTTATAGTTGGTCACCGGAAACCGTCAATTTTACGAATGCATCCAAATCAATTCCGTTCAGCTAATAGCGAAGTCTATTCCCACGCACAGAGCCCCGACAGTGCCCCTGACCATTTAAATTCCGCCGACGCACAGCACAGTCAGTCAACCTTACAGCGGTGGTCAGGGCATTCCCAGCAGAGCGATCGGCATTGATCACCGATCATAACGATGATGTCCCTCCCGTCATTTCCCAGGCCGACGACAGCTGTTCGTGTGGGACCGGCCGGGGGCGGGGGGAGGCGGGGGAGGGGCGGAGAGGGACGAAGGAGGAGCAGGGAGGGGCAGGGATGGGTAGAGAAGGGTAGGGAGGGTCAGGAAGGGGAGGGGCAGGGAGGGGCAGGGAGGGGCATGGAGGGGTAGGGAGGGGTAGGGAGGGGCAGGGAGGGGTAGGGAGGGGCAGGGATGGGTAGAGAAGGGTAGGGAGGGGCAGGGAGGGCGGGCAGCGGCGCAGATGGCCATCCGAGCTCTGACGGTCCAGGACGGCACGGCCCCAGCTCGCCAGCGTCACCCGAGACGCAAAAACAACACCCGCTGTCGTCGGCAGTCGAGCCGCACCGCGACCGAAAACTACACGGCACCGAGACGCCGCCAAACGACGCCATGAGGACCGTCACAGTGCCGCTAAACGATGCCCGAGGACCGTCACAGCGCCGCTAAACGACGCCCGAGGGCCGTCACAGTGTCGCTAAACGATGCCCGATGGCCGTCACAGTACCGCTAAACGATGCCCGAGGACCGTCACAGTGCCGCTAAACGACGCCCGAGGACCGTCACAGCGCCACTAAACGACGCCCGAGGGCCGTCACAGTGCCGCTAAACGATGCCCGAGGGCCGTCACAGTGCCGCTAAACGATGCCCGAGGACCGTCACAGTGCCGCTAAACGACGCCCGAGGACTGTCACAGTGCCAATAAACGATGCCCGAGGACCCTCACAGCGCCGCTAAACGACGCCCGAGGACCGTCACAGCGCCGCTAAACGGCAAAACACGATGCCACTACAGGAGGAGGATGTCAGGCGGGCCAACACCAAGCGAACCAGCGATCTGCGCAGTTTCTGTTCCTCGGAACAAGCCATGGCTCGTGGTGACCCAACAGAAACGCCGAGTGGCTTACAATGGAACAAAACAACTCAACCCTATCGTGGCCACGGGCCACCTCCCGCGCTGTCCTGGCTTCGCCTGGCCTTGGACCACGTCCCCTGGCACCACGACTGCCTGGGGGAACGAGCTGCCGGCGAGCTGTGCCCTGGGACAACTCGGCCGGCCCGAGACCCACGGTAGCCAGCCGCTGACAAGCGCTGCAGCTGGCGCAGAGAGCCATGCTTGGTGCAGGCGCACTGCATCCAAACACACGCTGACACAAAGTCAGACCTATCCACACTGCCTCAACTGATGCCCCAGCCCTGTCGCCGTGCCGCCGTGCGGGACAAGAGTATACCGGTCCCGTCCCGTCCCGCCGTGTGGGGCGGTAGGCGGCCGAGGCCACGGCGCGGAGCGGCCCAGCGCACGCGTATCAACAATCAATAGCTGAGTGAGCGGCAGATCTGGCGCGGCGCCAGCGGCCATCGCGGCGCGGCGTGACGAGCCCGGCGCGGCGCCAAAGGTCAGCGGTGCAGCGACGCACCCTCGCCGCGCCAGGTTCGCCGGGTCGGCGCCAGCCAGCCAAGAGCCAAGAACAGTTCCGCGAGAGTACTATCGGCCGACAGCTCACAGAACTTTCAGAACAGAGGTCGAAAATCAACGATATTGTGTTGTATGAATGCGGAAACTTTAAATTCATGCTTGATTTCATGAATTCATGAAACAGGGCATGCATGAAACAGGTAGTTACTCCAGCAAAACTTCTCAGGGCCACAGTTCGGCATAGGCTTCGAAAAGTAGTTTCTCTGTGCTGGTGTTCATGGAATGTTTTTCAAACTTTCTGTATTGTTTAAAATTAAAATTAAATTAAGTTCTCGTCGACCGGAACGGCCTAAGAACATCTCAGGAATTATGATCAGAGCTCAAGTGTCGATTATCGACCATCGACCACCATCGGATGTCGTCGGTTCATAGGGACACCCTGACCCTGAAGAAGCCCCAGAGCATCACTCGGTGTGCAGCCAAAATTTCACAGAAAAAGCCTCATATGGTGCTTCAAGGAACTCCTCGAGCTCTCATAAGTCATTCAGAATATCAAGAACCGAGTGTGTCCGAGGAGCACCCCGGAGAGCCCCTTCTAGGATCTCGGCGGAGCCCTCGATTTATCAGGGCTCGCGTCCCAGGACGGGCCACCCACTCAGCTGCGCATCAGCAGCCGTACCTTCCAGGAAGGTTCACTGCAAACAGACCGCGGCGGCGGCGGCGGCGGCGGAGGAGGACTGCAGGCCGGCGCGTGCGGCAGGCGACGCGTCCCGAACGTGTACCCAGGGCACCGGGCTGCGGCCGCCGGTGTTGGGTTTAATGTTCCACACGGGACGGGCACGTTCGGCCGCAGCCAACTACAGGGTTCGTGACGGGAATCCGCCGTATTAAACGGGGGGGGGGGAATGTATGCGGGTCACACGATACTTTTATGATGTGAAGCGAATGGCTTCAATACAGGTGGCTCAACATGTGCAGTGTTACCGTCGGCTTACAGGCGAGCTCAGTGTCGAGAGCTTGTGATCAGATTAGGCCTGCAGAGTGCGCCGGACGTGACAGAGACAGTCATATCAAACTACGCGCACATGTCACCAAGGTTTTCCCACTCCTCCAATGAGAGTACGCCGCATCGGACACATGCACCGCAGCAGCGCACACAGAGGCCCAATTAATAGATTATCTCTTCTCATATCATTACACCGACGCACTTACAAATGGGCCATGTGTATCGCCTATCGACATGATAACCTTTCAATTCGCTCGGCGGACCAGCGGAAGCCAGCTGCCACCATCTGTGGCATAGTACTGGCTGCGTGCAACCGCCGTGTAGTACCACCGGCGGCGTGCAGAGAACATCAGTCGGCCCGGCCCGACCTGAGAGCTGCCACCGGCCGCCCCCGCTAGTGCAGCGTCGAGCTACATACACTACACCGCCCCCCCCCCCGCCTGACCTCGCATCCCCCGGCCCCACCTGACCTCACAGGCTGCCGCCGGCCGACCCCGCTGGTACGATCCCCCCCCCCCCCCCGGCGCGACCCATCACATAAACACAGCCGGCACCGACTCATAGCCGGCCCCAGAATCTTTTATTTCAATACTTATTTGCGCGACATGCATGGCTGCATACGTCGACGAGCTGACCATTGTTGTGCAACGACCGGGCGCGGAGTGAGAGCCAGCTGGTAACCACAGCACCCAGCGTACCCCCGAGAGGACAGCATAGGTGATGCAACGTCAGTTAACGACCTCATCATACTCTGAACTGTCGGTCGGATTCAGCACAGTGGTTCGACGGTACACGGTGCACCGTGCGGCGGCCACCGCGCGACGGTGGGCAGCGAGCGCGTCTCTCGGTGGGCAGCTGTACCGCACAGGTCAAGCCGAGCGGCGCAGTTACCAGATAGGCGGCGCCGGCGGGCAGTGACAGGCGATTCATGTGTGGTGTGTGGCACAGCCACGGCGCGATAGTTGGTTTAGTTGACTGAATTTTGCATGATGCAAACACGTTTGAAGTTAGGTGTTTCACAAATTATATTTGTTTTGTCTTTTTACTTAAAGAGAAATAATGACCTTTTTATTTTGTTAGCAACAATTTCTTTGGCTACCGTTATAGTATTAAAATGTGATCTAAATTTAAGAATTAAATCAAATTATTCCCTAATTCAAAGTTGGAAGTTTGGAAAAAATAAAAAGCAAGTACATATACTGCTTAACCCTATTTGTAACAGGCTCCTGGCTACCCCTATTTGTAACAGGGGGGGGGGGCGGATTCCGCCCCATGGAGATCTCGAGATCTACCCGTCCGATTTTCATAAATGAAACGGCGTTTGGTTCCCCTCAACACGATCTACATTTCTAAATAATAAAAAAAATCTAAATTTTTGATAGGGGGGCAACAGGGGGGCAAAAACCACAAATTTTAGTGGTATTTTTGATCCAACATAGCTTTCATGTTTATCGACCGATTTTAACACAATTAATACGAATAGATAGAGATTGAATTGGAAATTGATATATGACAGTGGCGTTTGAAAATTCAAAAATCATAGGCGTGTGCAGGTCACTCAATATGGGGGTGAAGTAAATGCGTAATAAAACCATTTTTTGATGTTTTTTTAAAGAAATGAAATGGTATGTGATTGTGACATTAGGCAAAACAGTTAAAAATCATATTTTTGTTTGCCATAGGCGGTACCAGGTTAGTGGAAAAGGGGGGTAAAATTGGAAAAAATATTAACCGCAGACAAGTTGCTACCCAGCACTATAAATATGTTACTGATCGTAGATAGTTCCTTTTTGCATGTTTTACTTCATAATAGGCGTATCCAGGATCCAAACTGGGGCGGCTCAATACCTTTTGATAAGTATATTATCCGCTATTATGATACTAACTAGTCAACAGTGACTATTTCACTTACAACTTCAATTAACATTGCTTACCCCCCTTTTACCCTACCTGGACTCGCCTATTATCTTATAATCGTTCGTAGAGTGACCTGTGGTGCGTGTTTCATCCGAAAACTACAGTATGTTATGTCATTGTACGCCCATGCCTCTTAGTTTCCTTGCAATAATATGACCCCCTTTCTTCCATTCCTGAGCGCGCCTCTGCAAAAAATGACTTTATTCCCTTTCCTGGCCTCATATGTGCATATATAATTATAAGCTAACCGTCTATTGCGCCGTTATCGCTGGCATATCGTCATCACCAAGCCAGTCACCCCCCTTTTCATGTGCCTGAACACGCCCCTGAAACTCTATAGGTAATAAATTATGCAAATAATGGAAGCAGAAGCTATCTTTTACATCTTGATAACTATAAATGCCCCTTACATTGCTCTATTTGCTTCCCGCCAAGCATTGAATACTTCCTGGAACCCCCCCCCCCCCTTTCAAGCCCCTGAAACCGCCTCTGCCATGCAATTTTAATGATATTTCATTAACATAAACTAATTTACACTTGTTGCAATCACCGTGAACCGATGTAACTCCTTCATACTTGAGGCAGTTACGAAGAAACCGTGAAGATCGCATTTCCGTATTATCGCCAAATATCGCCTCCGAACCCACCCAAAACTGTACCCTGGAACCGCCTCTGTTCAGGTTAAGAATTCAAAATTTTGACTCCAAATGCGGTATTCAATTCTATGAAAAGTCCCAAAATTTCATGGGCCTGCTCCAAGCCGTTCAGGAGATATCTGCGAAAAACATGAGGGGGCGGAATCCGCCTCCCCCTGTTACAAATAGGGTTCATGGTCGGTATTTTCCCTCCACTATTGGAAAGCGACACATAGAAAGCTTATACGCTTTTGTATCAATCTGTTCAACGTTGTTGAATTACCTCTAAACAAATCACCGACATTAAATAGGTCGCCGTCGATGTGCATCGATGAGCTTCCGATTTAATTGCCAGTTTGTGTATTGTTTGTTAATTTTTGGAGACATGATTATTTTGGTGATAATATAAAGCATAGTGTCATATACAGCCAGGGACAAAACTATACAAAACTCCAAATGTTGGAAATAAATTAAGCAATTTTCCCAAATTGAGGGTCGCAACCGACGCCCCCGCCTAGGCCGCCGTTATATGCATCAGTTAACTGCTAATTTGGTTACCTTTTTATTCAATGTCTGTTAATTGTAGAAGACCGTCGGGCATATAATCACAACAAGCAAAACGCAAAATATATTTTCCACTCCATTGCGTAAAAAAGCAATACGGGACAAGCCCGCAGTTTGATGAGGACCAAAAGTACTTGCAAGTACCGATCGTTAAATGTGTGGAACGCTTATCAACTTTAACTTGAAATATCTTTCGGTAGGAAAGCTTATATGCAAAATGTGATGAATGTACAATATATTTTGGTCTCGTCTGTCGATTTCAAGTAATAAATTCATGTTTGTGGGAAAGGGTCATTATTTCCCTTTAAAACAAAATGCTGGCCTACATTGTTGCAATCGTAGTGCCAAAACAAAAATTGCACGCAAAAAAACAGCGGGTTCTTGAGATGTAAATACATTTCCGAGAAATATATATATATATATATATATATATATATATATATATATATATATATATATATATATATATATATATATATATATATATATATATATAATATATATATATATATATATATATATATATATATATATATATATATATATATATATATATATATATATATATATATATATATATATATATATATATATATATCTATCTATCTATCTATCTATCTATCTATCTATCTATCTATCTATCTATCTATCTATCTATCTATCTATCTATCTATCTATCTATCTATCTATCTATCTATCTATCTATCTATCTATCTATCTATCTATCTATCTATCTATCTATCTATCTATCTATCTATCTATCTATCTATCTATCTATCTATCTATCTATCTATCTATCTATCTATCTATCTATCTATCTATCTATCTATCTATCTATCTATCTATCTATCTATCTATCTATCTATCTATCTATCTATCTATCTATCTATCTATCTATCTATCTATCTATCTATCTATCTATCTATCTATCTATCTATCTATCTATCTATCTATCTATCTATCTATCTATCTATCTATCTATCTATCTATCTATCTATCTATCTATCTATCTATCTATCTATCTATCTATCTATCTATCTATCTATCTATCTATCTATCTATCTATCTATCTATCTATCTATCTATCTATCTATCTATCTATCTATCTATCTATCTATCTATCTATCTATCTATCTATCTATCTATCTATCTATCTATATATATATATATATATATATATATATATATATATATATATATATATATATATATATATATATATATATATCCGGATTGAGTCTTCATCGATTCGTCATCTAAAACCATTCGGACACGCTCATGAGTAGTGCCATACAACACTCACAAAGAAAGGTGCAATGCAGGAAAGCATATCTTCAGGAATGTGTAATGCGGTACAGCCTATTTTCAGAAATGTGTAATGCGGTACAGCCTATTTTCAGGAATGTGTAATGCGGGACAACATATCTTAATGAATGTGCATTGTGGAACAGTATTTCTTGAGGACTGTTGTTTCAAATCACACATCGTATGCTCAAATAATATGGTCAAAGCAGCAAAATTGTATTTCTTTGGACATTTTCGGACATTCAATGCCCAAGGATGGCTTGTCGCGAAAATCACTTAGTTGCTTTTTTATTAAAAAAAAGAAAGTGTGCCACAGGGAATTCATTTACATATCAAACACTTTTTCTGCTTTTGGACAAATTTCGGATAAACAATGATTTTCGGACAGTATCGGACGGACAGCTGACCATGGTCTTGGACATCGAGCGGACATTGATTTTTTTTTTTAAACTGGCACCACTAGTGGGACTTAACCTGCCATTGAATGGGGGGGGGGGGGCGTTTAACAACAACAACAATGCAATCGAAAAAACACCAAAAGATAGTAGAAAATTACAAGGGCTACAACCTGGCAATCTCGGAATTTGAAAATTTTGGGTTTTGACCCCAACAAATTCAAAAAACTTGTTTTGGTGGAAAATGGCCACAAAATCGATTTTTTTCAAAGATATTAAAAAAGCCGGAATATATGTCCGAGAACCACATATGGGAAACTACCATACCACATTTCAGATTGATATCACCATTTTTGACTGACGCATGGCATCTAAAGTATGGGTAACTCATGACGTCATATAAAAAAAAGTTTTATTTTGCCTTTTTGGACCAGATACAGACAAATAAATTGCACCAATGTATTTGTGGGACAAAACTGCTCTAGAAACATGCCTTTTTATTTAGATTTATCAATTAAAATTTTTGACCTTCAGTGACCTGAACTTGACCTGAACTTGACATTAA